>PVKS010051737.1:0-11024 GCA_004027875.1 Aplodontia rufa | reverse complement strand
CATACATAAATGCAATGAAATTGAAAGCATTCATTTTAATTTCAGAAAAGAGACAAAGGTGGCTTTTTTTCATTGCTTCCATTTATCATTCTGCTATAAGTTAAGGAAAGGCGATGCATAAGGAGTAAAAGAACAAACAAAAAACTATTAATCACAGATGATAATTATTTACATTGATATTAAAAATCTACAAATGCTTATAATTAATATGAGAGTTTAGTAATAATATTTCTGTATAAAAATGAACATAAAATTTATATCTACGCAGTAGTCATAATCTCTTTCCTGCAATTTTGAATATACATGGTAACATGAAATAAAATTTACAAAAAGAAGTAAGAAAATTTTGGGGAAGACGTAAAGATAACATTACCTAATTGAGTGAGGTATAAGAATAGTAGCAGTAGAGACTATGTTTCATCCTTCTTATTAGAGGGTCATTCCTGATCCAAATTTTATGTCAGTTGTGAATTATGAAACATTCTAGATGCAATGGGACATATTACCAACTTCATATTTAGTGGTTTGGAAGATTTACAATTCTAGAAATTGGGAAAGGTGAATTTGCTATTTCTACATAGAATATTCTGTAGAATATTTAAGCTTTATTTCAATGGGATTTTTATGCTAATTTTTTACTATTTTTTTTACCCTTATCACCTTCGTTTGGGTGTGGCAAGATCTGTTTTAGAACATGATTAGTAGCCCAACCTTAGTACCTTTCATAGAACATTTAATAATCCAAAGTTGAGACAGAAATAGTGATTATGCTAAAAGGAGTTTTTTCTTTGTTTTTTAAGAGAGAGAGGGACAGTGAGAGAGACAATGAGAATCAATTTTATTTAGCTTTTCATGTGGCCTTCATTGTGTATGTGGTGATGGGGTATGAACCCATGTCTTTGCACATGTGAGACAAAGGCTGTAACCACTAAGCCACTGCTCCAGTTGCAAAAGGAGTTATTTATTTTTAATTTTTTAATTGTTTTAAAATGAACTGAATTTATTACAATGTTTTTGGATGATTAAGTCTAACACATTGCTTGTGTTTTGCATTTTGAACCAAAATTATGTATTGACTCTTTAAGACCTAAGGAAAAAATTATTGAATTCTAGGTAAATAATAATTTTTTGAGCTCTAAGTACCTTGTGATTTTATTTTCATAATGTAAGTATATTCAGTTCCATTCTAGAAAATGAATATCCCATTTGAATAATAAGCAATACTTATCTATTCAAATAATACGGTTTCTTCCATATTATATTTAATGTTGTTATTTTTCCTATTTACAATTACAGGGAGATGTAACTTAGAATATGATTGTACATTAATAAATATAAGCTGCGACAAAACACAAATTTGCTGTGAATTTCCAAGTTTTAATTAAGAAATTCTGTTAGGAGTATACAATCAGGTTAGAAAAGCTCACTACTAATGTTTGAACTGAGCAGAAGATAGTGACATAGAATTGGTGACCAGCTGCAAATGTGATCTCATCCTATTCATTAACTCAAGCAAATTTTAATTTTAAAAGCTTTAAAGAAAAAACAAGTTCAATTGAAAGGTATTTGATAGGAAAGTAGTAATTTCCTCAGCAAGTGCAGTTGCTTTACAGATACGAAGTCAAAGGATAAATGAAGCTTGACAAAAGAATAATTTCTCTTACAATTTCAGGTAATATTAGCATTTATGGAAAAAAATACTATATATTCACTAACCTGCTATCCTATGCCTGAATATGCAAAGACTGAAAATGTTTGATCAGGTCAGATGTTGTTTTACTACTTAATCTATCTTTTTTACTGAGTGAACCTTCTAGATTGAGGGGAAATAATACTTATTCTGAATGCATTTTGATAAAAAATTTAAAACTAATTATCTATTTAGGTTTCATAATGAACTTTAAGATTTTGTATTGATAGAATTGCTCTGAAAAAATAATTTGCCTTTGTATAGCATTTTGTCAGGACAGCTGTGATCATCTTCGATGTAATTAAGTATGTGTTCATTCTCAAACATTTGGAGATACTGAAGTAGAGACACATTTGACATTTGACATATTGAAGCCTCCACACTTGGGTACCTAGGAAATCAATTCCTTTAAGAGTAATTAGATTATACAATATATTTATTCTTTGCTGTTATTTCTGTGAATAAACAAGAACTGTATGAATAAAAATTATCAAAAACTTAGTTACAGTTTTTAACCATTTATAATATCAAAAATATCTTTAGATGTTCCCATTGTGATTCTGAGTCATGATAAATACTTATTTAATACAAAGCTAAAGATATAAAGAAATATAAAATGCACTTTCATCTCAGCTATTGAAGGAATATAGCATCCTAAGTATACATTGAGTTAACAGGTTAAATTTCCATCTTGTTTTTTTTATTTTAATTATTTTGTATTTTATCTTTTTATTCAATAAATGCCATCAGTGACTTACAATATGTGAAGTCATTGAATTCTTTGTAATTCAATTTAATAAAATGAATATGAATATTATTTTCTGTAAAGCTTATGCTGCTTCTTTACCTATCCTTTACATTCATATTACATACTTTGTTAGGTCTCCACTCATCCAAAACATTTTGTGAGTATTCAGAGTGTTCTCATTATGCAGCTTTCATTAATCTATTGTTTTCTGCAAGAATTCTAGATACCTTTGGCTTTCTCAGGTGACAACTCTTTTACTCAAATCATCAAGACTATGGGGCTCTAATGTGTTCTCCTCCTCTCTGTTCTAGGGCCTGTAAACTCATTCCTCATACTAAATTTGGAAAATCATAAAAGTAATATAATTGCACTTGCTTAAACAGGGATTCCTATAAATTAATGGATGTCTGAAACCTTATGTTTCATATACATTGTCAGTTTATAGCAATTGCCAGGGGGTTGATGATATATGTATTAACTGAGTTACTTCATCAGGGAGATTATATCCCACCCCTGTATCATCAGTCCATTATACATATTTATTATCTGATTAATGTTCTTACTTTCATGAGAATTTTTAAGTTTCACATCTCATACTGCTTTCTCCAGCATGAGGTGTCTGAATTATAGTTCCTTCTTAAAGTAGACTGAGAAGTGATTCCTGTGTAATGTGTACATATACACACATCATATATATATATATATATATACACATACACACACATACTCATACTAAATATATAAGAATATATACATGAATATCTATGCATATATTGTTTTTTTTCACAGCGCTTAATAGAACTATCCAGGAAGACCAGAACACAGCAGATTGTTTGGTAGGGCAAAACCCTCAGTTTGTTTTCTAAAAGGAGACCTCTGCTTTGGGATCACTGTGTGGTCAAGGCCGTGGGTAGGCATGGTCTGTCCTGCCAGGCCTCCCTTCTGGCCAAACAGGAAGCAGCTGCAGCTCAGAAGCCCCACCCTCTGATGCTCACGTAGGACAAAGGTTGCCCTGGCCACATTGTTCCGCACCAGGCAACCTCCCTTGAAATTGGCTCAGCAGGGCCTGGTCTGACAGAAAGGTGGTAACATTCATGGGTTGAGGACGGGGTGTTCTGGTGGATTGAGAACAGCCTGCTAACTCCACCTGGGTGACAATTTGAGAACTTTGGCATCCTGCAGCTTCAAGACTCTTAGAGGTACCTGCCATCTGACCAAGCACCTCAAGTGTTTGTTGTTCGCTTTGGTGAAGTGCGGAAGATCAGGATCAGTCATGTCTAACCTCCACGTACTGGATGTTCCTGCAGTGGTGTTTGACAACGGATCGGGACTCTGCAAAGTAGGCCTGTCTGGAGAGATCGGACCCCGACACATCATCAACTCCGTGGTGGGACACCCGAAATTCAATATACCTTCAGCAAGAGCCAATCGCAAGAAGTACTTTGTGGGAGAAGAAGCCCAGTACAGATACGATGCCCTGTACCTACACTACCCTATTGAACGTGGACTGGTGACGAGATGGGACGACATGGAGAAGCTCTGGAAGCACCTTTTTGAGTGGTACCTGGGAGTCAAACCCAGTGAACAGCCTGTACTGTTAACGGAGCCCTCCCTGAACCCCAGAGAGACCCGAGAGAAGACCGCTGAAATCATGTTTGAGAAATTCAGCGTGCCTGCACTCTACCTGTACAACCACGCAGTGGGAGCCCTCTACGCATCGGCCTGTGTCACCGGCCTGGTGGTGGACAGTGGGGACGGGGTCACGTGCACTGTCCCCGTCTTTGAGGGCTACTCGCTCCCTCATGCAGTCACCAAGCTCTATGTGGCGGGGAGAGACATCACAGAGCACCTCACACGGCTCCTCCTTGCCCGAGGCTATACCTTCCCCTGCATACTCAACAAGGCAGTGGTGGATGACATCAAAGAGAAATCCTGCTATGTCGCTCTGGAGCCAGAGATAGAGCCATCAAAGAGGCGGCAGGAGGTGCTGACAGAATTTAAACTGCCCGATGGGAATGTCATCCACATGGGGGACCATTTATACCAGGTTCCTGAGGTCCTCTTCTCACCTGACCAGTTGGGCATCCATGACCCCGGACTCTCCAAAATGGTCTTCCGCAGTATCTCCAAGTGTGATACCGACATCCAGAATAATCTTTTTGCGGACATTGTGCTGTCTGGAGGCACCACACTCTTTCCTGGACTAGAGGAACGGCTCATGAAAGAAATGGAAGAGCTGGCTTCCAGAGGGACTCCCATCAAGATCACCGCTTCTCCTGACAGGTGCTTCTCAGGATGGATTGGTGCATCCATCATGACCTCTATGAGCAGTTTCAAGCAGATGTGGGTCACCTCTGAGGACTTTAAGGAGTTTGGCAAATTTGTGGTTCAGAGAAAATGCTTTTGAGAAACACTGAACCCAGGCACCTCAAAATGTGGGATTATTGCACTACCAGTGGGTGGTGACATCTTCCCTTGGCCTTCATTACAGTGTTCAATAAACCACTTTGCCCCATTTATGGTTGTCAGTTCATTCTTTGGAGCTCCAAAGTGCCTCCCCTTTCCTTTCCTGAATGTTTAAGTGCTTCTAATTCATCCTTTTTCCCCCTGTGGAAATTCTAAGTTGCTTTCTCTAGAGAGAAACTTGAGTTTTGTGTTCAGGCTTTGTCCACTTACAGGGTTTGTGGTTATGCATGCCTGAACCTCATACCCACAGGCTGTCCTTATGAGGGTCCCTACAGTATTTACTTAAATTGATCTGATATGTGATTCTGATAGACCCAGTGCACAGGAGACAGAGTCACAAAAGAAAGTCTGGGAAGGGCCAGAAATTAACCTGAAGCAGAAATGCTACCCTGTTTTAGGGCTACACTAGCCAATGCATTGGGTTGAATCTTAGTACACAAGTGCTCTTTCTCTGATATGGGATGGGCAGATGAGTAGATGGGAAAGTGTTGGACACTGCAATTTCCATTGTTTTGGGGCTCTATGCTCAGGGAATCTACTCTTAGTTAATTGAAAACATACTACTTTTATTTGATTATTATATTTTACCTTTGTTTTTACTTTCAAGCATATTCACAGTATCTTTTTTAGGAGTAAAATCCTAGAAATAATTAATGATAATCAGTAAAGTAGTTGAATAAACTATGCATAACTCTTTCTTATTAATTTTGCATTGCTTTCCTGAAATAGTATTGTGTGAGAAATGGAAAATGCAAGGAACTCTTTGTAATCTCTTTGCTCAACAAATGAATGAACCTTTCTCATATATTTGTAGGTCTCTGCTTACTGACTTTTTATGTTTGTAAACATTTAGATACATGTATCAAAGGGTAAACATCATGGTACTTACACAGGTTATTGAGGAAATGTGGAAGGGATGGTGGAAGCAAATGAAAAAGCATTATACTAAGAATTGTAGCCTGTTTTCATGAAAATGATATTTTGCACACATTTTCCCAGTAACATGGCCAGTAATGTTGAATGCTAGCTTCAATACTGCCACGAAAATTTTCAAGCACTATGAAGCATGATAAATCAAGTCTTTTTATTTTTATATTTATTTTAATATGCTGGTTTTATAGCAAACTTGTTTATGAACAACTTTGAGTACAACAAGAAGATTGCGGTATGATGCCTGAATCAAGGAGCTGTGAAAACATTATTATCAGTATAGATATATAATCATAATTCCAAGAACAATAGATAATTTCTGATACTAACTGGAGGTGTTTACTATCAACATACCATAGCCAGTGAAATGTGTAAGATTAAATAATGTATATAGAAATGTTTTTTCAGCTCCTGTAATTGAGCTCTAGTTTCCTTCCTGAAATCTTCTCTTAATTCTTTTATCATTACAATAATCAGATTGTTGTTACTTTTTTTCTTTGTATTCATCTAAGTCCCTCTCCATGGATTCCTTCAGTGGGGAGTCATGGGTTTGAGGAAAAACCTCATTTTCAGTGTCTAATATGTCAGGAGATAAGGCAGTTAATGTGTATAGTCAATGAATACAGTAGACAGTTGAACTGATTACTTTTTTCCTTCTATAACTGTTACAATATTAATTATCACCTATGATAGGAGTAGAAGGATTAGCAACTCTCTTCCATGAGAAGAGTCATACTGTAATTGGTTTAAAATCAAACAAACATTATCAAATTTGGCATTCACTTCAGATATCAGTACCTCCTTAGGTAAGGAAAAATAGTCTTGAGAGCAAAGGAAATACGATAGGAAGGTAGAGAGAAACTTGTGATTTTGGAGCAAGAGCAGATCAAATAGAGATGATGTAGGATATTCTGTTAAAATTTTAAAAAGAGAGAGGAAGAGATTGAGGTAATGATTTTACTGGAGGGTGAGAGAGGAAGAGAATTTTGTTGTTGTGGGATGAATGGGAAGAAAATGGTAGCAGAGAAGGGCTCTACCAGGTGGGTTAACAGCATAAAGACAGAATGTGTTGTTCTGCAGGAACACAAACAAAAATGAAAATAAACCACACCAAAATACACAAAGCAAATGAAACAAGAAAAAAAGTCTTAATGGTAACTTGGGAGAATTATGGATTATTTCTATTGAGGTGGTGAAAATACACAGTGAGGGATAGATGATCACATCTGGCTCCTGGATGGAGGCACTTCCAGGGTGAGGTTGCTGGAGGACTTTTGATGTTCTCAGCTGGAAGTCAGAATCTCAAGAATCCACCCAGTATTCTTGTCATGTGGAGGGGGTGTAGTCCTCCACCACCAGTGCTTCCTTTGAATACAGTCTCTTGGCATTCCTGGATTGAGACCCTGTGTGCTTTTGTGTCTGCCTGCCCAGACTCCCATCCAACTTCAGTTAGGGTCCAGCGGCTGTTGGCAATTTTTGGATTCTGCTGCATCCTTGAGGAGAGTTCCTGGATCCAGGGAACTGGCCAACCTGAACTTGTGGTTCCTGGGGAATATGCCACCTCACACAAGTCTTGAGGCAGCTGTCTGCCTGGAACATGCAGCTTGAGGGACTGTCTCTGCCCTAAGCTCTCAGAGTGTGAGAAGCCAGTCAGAGCCCAGGGCTTCTGGTGCCAATAGCAGCTGAACTATGGTGGTCATTGGGGCTGCCTCTAGAGTAGCTGCCAAGATCACCTGCCTTCTCAACATGGTGAATTCACATGCTCTCCATGGCTGCTTTGGAGACTCATCTATGTTACGTGCAGTCTGAGTTAAGTCAAGGAGTGGGAGCCTTTCTGATACCAGGGTCCCTTTGCCAAATTGTCCTTCCTGTATTTTGTGTTCTTCCCTCCCTCTGTGCCAAACTAGAAGCATAACCACCAAGTGGTGTTCCTTGCAGACAGAGCTGTCTGGCCCCAATGTGATTTTTCTTCCCAGACAAATGTATTCAAGCTTCTGAGACTCAGTTTTCCTTGTTTGTCTATTAATGAGTTTCAACAAAATTTGCCCTTCACCCACCATACAAAAAGGCACTTCTCCTGCAATTGGCATCCTGCTTCATGAAGAGATTCTACATGCAGCCCTTCCACCAGTTGTCATCTTCCTCTCCAGCAATAATAAACCTAGACTAGCCAAAGCACTACAAAGAAAAAAAAAGCCTTATCTGACGTGAAATTGTACTAAAGAGCTGTAGTAACAAAAACAGCATGGTGTTGGTATCACAATAGGCAGAAAGTCCAATGGAATAGAATAGAAGACACTGAGACAAACTCAAAGATTCTTAAACATCTGATGTTTGAAAAAGGGGACTAAAATGCAGCTTGGAGGAAAGACAGACTATTCAACAAATGGAGCTGGACAAATGTAACAGGCAAGCTTACAATTAAAATTAAATCCTTTTCTCTCACCCTGAAGAAAGATCAAGTTGAAATGGATCAAAGAACTAGGAATTAAACCAACAACCATGCAATTATTAGAAGAAAGAATAGGACCAAAAATCCACCATATAGGTGTAGGCACCTTCTTCCTTAACAGGATTATCATAACAAAAGATTTAAAGCTGAGAATCGGCGAGTTGGATGCCAATAAACTGAAAAACTTCTGCACAGCTAAGGAATTAGTCAAGAATATCAAGAGAGAACCTACAGAATGGGAGAAAATCATGGCCTGCTACCTCACTGTCAGGGCACTAACATCCAGAATATAAAAGATCTCAAAAAAAACTTTATACCATAACCACAAACACCCAAATCAATAAATGGGCTATGGAACTGAAAAGAAACTTCTCAATAGAGGAAGATTAAAAAAGCCAAAACTCGGATGTTGGCTCAGTTGTTGGAGTACTTGCCTGGCATGTGCATGGACCCAGGAACAAACCCTAGGACCACACATACAACTAAGTGTCAGAGAAAAAATGTCCAGATGAAAAAATAAATAACATTTATTCATTCTCTCTCCCTCTCTTCTTTCTCACTTAAAATAAAAGCCAAAGGATATATGAGAAAATGCTCTACATCACTAGCAATCAAAGAAATGCAAATCAAAACTGCACTGAAATTCCACCTCACTCCAGTTGGAATAGCATAAATGAAGAATATGAAAAACAATAGATAGTGGAGGGGATGTGGTGAGAAAGGAACACTAACACACTGCTGGTGGGATGGCAAACTGGCACAGCAACTCTGGAAAGAAGTACGGAGACTCCTCAAAAAAATTAGGGATTGAATCACCATATAACCCAGAAATCCCACTCCTGGGTATTTTCTCAGAAGAAGTACAATCAGTTTATTACAGAGATACTGCTACATCAATGTTTATAGCAGCTCAATATACAATAGTGAAATTATGGAAACAACCCAGATGCCCTTCACTGGATGAATATAGCTATGTATATAATATGATTATAAATTTACACACACACACACACACAATGAAGTTCTATTCAACTATTAGGAAGAGAAGCATGGCTTTCACAGGTAAATGAATGGAAATGGAAAAAATCATGCAGAATGAAAAAAGCCAAACTCAGAGACTGAAGAGTTGAATATTTTTTTTCCTATGTGGAAGCTATAGTAAAACCTATTTTAGGATGAATGTTAGTTCAGTTTATTCAATAGACCCACCAAATTTGAAGTAACACATAATCTGTGGGTACTATAGCTATGAAGGTGGGGGGAGAGGAGAAAGGGAGGAGAGGGAAGCAAGAGAGTAAGGTAGAGGGGGTGTTCAACACTGTAGAATATACTTGACTCCTATGATAAGACAAAATACACTCAGCAGGCATATAAATCTAGTAATATCATTGTTTAAAATATAGGTATATGGCCATTTATATCTGTAACTTTGAGGAATTTCAGAGGTGACATGAGATCAGAGAGTGGGTAAAGGGGAAAATAATGTACAAAGCTAGGGTTTAAGTTATTCTGTCAGTAACTATGCTTTCATAAATGTGAATGAAGGAATCCCTTCATTATTCAAGACAATGTTGAATCAATTAAAATAAAAGGTGTTTGGAAGGGACGTAAGATATACACACAAGATTCACACATACATGTATGTAAATATTCATACAGATATGTATACTTATTAAGAAAATATGAGCATTGGGAAATGTTCAATATGTGTGTTAATTTGTAAATATTCACATTTAGATGCACAACATTAAAATATAAAATACTCAAATTTGTAATTGTAAGAATCATGGATGCTGGTCATAATTTAAAATCTTTAAAAATACTTGTATTATTCAGAAAATAAAACAATTATATTTGAAAACATTCTTTTTAAAATGAATGTACTCTGTGAAATAAACAAAAACAATTCCACCCCCACAATTTTCAAACACTAATGGGTCAAAGAAGTCTTAAAGGGATTTCTTACATAAATAAAAGTTAATAATAATCAAATACTAGATTAAAAGATGGAATAGAGCCAAAATTGGTTTAAAAACATACAATTTACACTTTTACAAGTAAAAAATAAAAGCCTGAATAATTGAGCTAATTATTACATTTATTAATTTCTGTATGTTGAGCCATTCTTGCTTCCCTATAATGTAACTTTATTATGATGTGTGATATTGTTTTATTTTTTGTTTGTTTGGTGCGGGAAATTGAACCCATTTCTTGCCATATGATATTTGATTTTTTATGTGTTCATGGATTCAATGTGCTTGTTTCATTGATGATTTTTACCTCTATGATAATCATGGATATTGGTGGATATTTTTCAATTTTTTCCATGTAATTGGCAGATTTTGGTGAGAGGGTAATAGTGTCCTCATAGAACGAGTTTCAGTGGATTCCTGAACTCTTGGAATAGCTTCAGAAGAATTGGTTCTAATCTTTCTTCAAAAATATGATAAAAGTTTGGGAGTAGGCAAAGACTTTCTCAACAGGTCTCCTAAAGTGAAGGAAGTAAAGTCAAAAATCAGTGAATGGGATGTCATAAAGCTAAAAAGCTTTTGTACTGCCAAGGAAACAATCAAAAGAGTCAAGAGGTTTCCTACAGAAATGGAGAGAATCATGGACTATGATTCCTCAGACAAGGGTCTCCTATCCAGAATCTATAAAATCCTCAAAAATTCAACTACAAAAACACCAACAGCCCAATTGATAAATGGGCCAAAGAGCTAAACAGAGACTTCTCACCA
>PVKS010051736.1:0-11020 GCA_004027875.1 Aplodontia rufa | reverse complement strand
CTGCTTCTCCTTTGGCTGCTTGCTTCTTGGGCCGCTCGCTTCTTTTGGCTGCTTCCTTTCTTTTGGCCGCTTGCTTTACCTGACTAGCTGCTACTCTATTTATCCATTACAACAGCCAATAGGATACAATACAAACACCTTTCTCCAATTGTAACAAATGAGTGGCCGAATAGCTTAGTCATGCGGTCAGGCAATTTGCTAATTACAAGCCAGCTGGACCCCTTAGAGTTGTTTACCACCAATTCTTCTACAAGCCAGCTGAACCTTATGTTCCCAGCACTGCTGATGTTGCTTTGACTCAGTCTCTCCTGCAGAATCATCACTTGGATCACTTTGTAAGCAGCATATTTTCAGAACCTAGAATCAAATTAAATTCTCCTATTTTATTACTCATCAAGATGTCCAACATGCAATGCCCAACATAATTGTGAATGAGGCCAGTGGCTGACAAACAATCATACTCTTCAATTGATTTGAGATGACTAAGTGTCCAGTATTTTGTCAAGCACCATTCAAAGCAGGCGTGTTGGCACCAGTCAGCCCTTTTCTTGCCACTAATGCAGAAGTAGGTAAAGTGAACATCTAGACACTTAGGAGAGACACTGTTTCCAAAAGGTGGAGTTGCTCTTCATCATCCCTGGGCCGGAGCCAACACTCTTCACCTGTCCACATGCAGCACCACAGGAATGACTTAGGTGGGCCAGGATGTGGGCCTTCATACACATGCTGAAGTGTTATTGAGATCTCAAGTGCTCTGGGTTAAAACTCTGAAATGTATCATGCAGTGCCTCTGAACACCTGTATGCTACAAAAGACTGTCCCATGTTGGAAATAGGATTTTCAAGAGCTGAAGCATTCATGGCCCCGAGTATTTCCCAATAGGTTTACTAAATCATAGACTGACCACTCTTTAAATTTTTTATTAAGGAGTTGAGTTATTGTACAATCATGAATACATATAAAGTAACAATGTGTTAGGCATATGTATTTAAACCAGAATTACCCCCACATCGCCCACCTCCCAGTCTCTTCATTCATCTATATTTTACCCCTATAAGTCATATAAATGCTTAGATTTTGAATTTTCCAGAATTAAATGATTGTATAAGTCTTATTCCATTCTGAGGTAAGTAAAGAGTATGCTACATTGTTGATTGGACTGACATTATTTTGCAATCTATTTTCATTGTCATTTGTCCTAATGGTCACCCAGCCCTGTGACCATCTTTTTTGAAATTATGGAGATGATTTTGCTTCCTGAACAAGTTACTATGTGAGAGATCTGTCTTCCTTTTGGGCTTTCCACAAGAGTTTCTATTATAATAACTACTCATACATAAAGGAGAGGATTCTAAAGCAGATTGCCTTGCTTGGAAGGTGATAGGATAGATAGATAGGTAGGTAGGTAGTTGATAAAAAGATATAGACAGATGATAGAAATAAAATTGATGTATAAAAAGAGAGATACAAAATAGATAACATTGTAGTTAGTTTTCTGTTACTATAATTGATCAATGAAGCAGGCTAACTTTATAAAGAAAAGAGATTTATTTATCTCACACTTTTGGAAGTTCAAGCTGTGGCCCTGGCACCAGCTCAGCTCTGCTGAAGTCCCTCCTAACCACATCACATCATGGTGGTAGCTTGAGTGTGAACAAGGGATTACGTCATAAAATAGGAAGCTGAGGTCCCATAATCCCTTCCAAAGGCGCACCCCCAGTAACTTAAGGGCCTCCTACTGGGCCACCTCCCAACTCTTAAAAGTTCCACATGAGGGGCTGACATGGTGGATTAGCCATTATGGTGCTTGCCTGGCATGTGCAAGGATGTGAGTTCAAACCACAGCACCACATACACAATGAAGTATTGGAGCAATGAAAGTCACATGTAAAATTAAATAAAATTGATTCTCTCTCTCTCTCTCTCTCACTGTCCCTCTCTCTTTTTAAAGAAACAAAAAAGAGTTCTACATGATCATTGCCACACTGAGGACCAAGCTTCCAGCACATGAACCTTTGGGAGACATTTAAACCATACTGAAACCATAGCAGGTATTTAGAAAAACAGATGGAAAAGAAAACATTGCTTCTGTCAGATGCAGCTCATTCCACAATACTGATTCCTTCTAGTAGGAGATCAACCAAAGCCTTGCTCTGTTGCAGTAGCAACCACTTGGAAAACTTCTTTGTGTGGTCGATGAGCCCCTGGGACCTACATGCAGTGGGCCACTTTCCAAGCTGGCTGTCTGGAGGTGGTTCTGCTTCTGCTCCTGCCCTTGTGTCTGACAAAGAATAATGAATGATCATTATTCTTTCAGATTTCAAAATGTGAATTTTAAAAAACTCCCTTTTGTGCATGAGAGGCCATTTCTGTTTGCGTGTGTGTGTGTTTTATTTTATACTGTAATTGTTGTAACTAATCAAATCATCAAAACTAATAAAGCCCTGAATGTAGCTCTTCTTTGCATTTATTTGTCAATAAGTTATTGTGTGGGTGGAAATGCACCTCTCTGCTAAGCCCTCCTGGCTAGAAGGACTCAACCAAGGCTCTTTTATGATAGTGAAGTATTTATATCCCAGAAAGCACAAAGTGATTCCAAGACCAGAAGAACCCTTTGTTGGTAAATAGACTTTTCCATTTCTACAATATTAATAATAACAGTCTTCTCAAAAACATCGTATTTTAATATATTATAAAGCATGAACACCTATGTTCTCACTGACAGGCACTATCTTAATTAGTGGTATCATCATATACTTTTGTCTACATATAAAGACATTCTCCATGTACAATGCAATCCTAAATGAAAAAAAACTATATTTTGTGATGAATATTTAATTATGTAATTTGTGGTAGGAGGAAACTGATTTACAAGTACTGAAGGTGAACTGCCATACTTGAACAGTATTTTTTTAATGCAAATCATCAACCAATGTACTCTTTCTACTATGGATCTTTTGTTTCCCATTTATTCATCATTTATGATCTGCTATGCAAAAAACAACTGAAGCCCTCTTTTATTAACATAACCTGAGAGAGACCTTGTTGTCATTTTGACTTGCAGGCTGCCAGAGCATCTTGTTTCCCTGCTCCTACAGCTGGTTTGTCACTTCACTTGTTTTTGCAAAACAGGGTTAGAGGTAAATTGAAGGACATTTGAGGGAACAGACAGCTTTGTAGGGAGGGTGATCCTGTGTGGGGTTTCTTTTTATGGTTTTGTTTTGTCCGTTTTGTTTTCTCTTTCAAACTTCCACTCTTTGGCAAAACAAGATACCTATTGCTTCTTTACCTTTGTGTCCTCTTGTAACAGAATGAATGTTACTGTATGTTAGACTTCTTATGTAAGAACAAGTTCAAAAAAGAGCAGGAGGAGAAGGAGATCATGGAGAGCCTGAACCACGTGTTGTTGGAGAACATGTTTCCCATGCTTGTGGCCAAGAACTTTCTGGCCAGGAGCCTGAAGAACAAGGTCAGTCCACAGGGCTGGAACAGGGGCTGGGGCTGCCAGGACCATGAGCTGAGTGAGGCTGAACACCCCTGTGGGAACTCAGGTGTCATGGGACATCACACACATGGGCACAGCTGGCCAGAGATTATCTGTTTCAAGATAATCTCTTGGTCACAGATCAGTTGAAAACAGTGCATAGAATTGCTCAATGTCTGAGCAAACACTTGGTGCATTATTAATAACCTCTCTAATCATGTAAAGTTCTAAATGTGCATTATGTGGCCCTACAATCCCAAACATGCCCCCTAAAGTGGCTGCTTCCTCTTCCTGGTATAAGAGGACACTCTTCTCAACAGCTACAAGGGAGCCCAGATCAAGAGGCCTCTATCATCTGTACAGGTCGCACACACAGGTGCCATCACTCTTCCCTGAGAGCCTTTAAAGGAACTTAGAATTTCAAAGAGAATTAGATAATCTGTAAGATGGACTGCATTTAGGAGTTATCCACACAGGAGCAAAGTCTTGAGTTTGTCCATTTGAATGGATGGAAATGAGAATGTTGTGAAACATTTATAGGAAAGGATATCTAGCCAGAGTTCAAAGGAGGAGAGTATTGTCAAAATGCTGAAAAGGCCCATGAAGTGAAATGTCATGAGAATTCAAAGATGACTGAACTGCAAGTGCAAGTGCACAGCTCTTCAGCTGAACTTACTTTGAAAGCATGCACATGAGCAGCTGCTTTGTGCACAGCCGTGTTCTGAGGAGTGTGGGGTCTCAGAGCTGCCTGAGGGGCAGTCCTGCTCTTAAGCGATTGTCACTGAGATTCAGAAGTGGATGGGGAAGGTAGCAGAGGGAACCCATTGGCAGATAATCTCATTAATACATAAGCTCAACCCAGAGTACAAAGCAAAATGGTGTGGGAAGGTTGAGACAGCCCTTCCCTCTGATATACGTAATTAACATTAAGCATATGGTGCAGTGGATGTGGAGGTCAGGCACTGCACACCAGCCACTCATCTTCCTGACAGTGTCAGGGGCCTGGCAAGCCTTCCAGGCCATGCTCTTGCCCATTTCCTCCCCTGGTGTTTTCTACACTCAGGAGGTACTTAAGCAGCCAACTTGCCTGTTTATCACAGGTAACAAGATCACTGTCCCTGCTGTCATTAGCAATAGAAGAAACTGCATGTCCGTGTATCTAGTATTCAGCATGTTCTTCCTAACATTCCCCTGTAACCCAGCTGGTACTGCCCTGGACACCAAGACTCCTAACACATAACCACCCTCCTGGGCTTCTCTGGAGGGCAGTGTCTGTTATCTCCAAGGATACTGGGTGTGCAAATGTCAGGGTCTATGATAGCAACCATGAGCAAGGGATTTTCTAATCTGAAAAGAAAGTGGTAGAAACTAGTAGTCACATGGGGCCA
Organism: Aplodontia rufa; assembly: GCA_004027875.1. Classification (NCBI taxonomy): domain Eukaryota; kingdom Metazoa; phylum Chordata; class Mammalia; order Rodentia; family Aplodontiidae; genus Aplodontia; species Aplodontia rufa. The sequence goes on along the minus strand of PVKS010051736.1, from coordinate 6,148 downwards.
TGGAGGGAGAACAATGGGGAGAAGATTTTGGGCTCCTCAGGGCTACTCTAGCTCACCTAGGTTGAGCCCATGGGGCAGACAGGAAGAGGTGGTGATGAAGGCTCCAGTCCCTCCCCACTCTGACCCTGAGTGAGACTGTCTTGCCTGCCTGCTTGGGTCATTCTAAGGCAGCATCCAAGCTCAGTTGCCCTTTTAGAAATAACCCAGAAAAGCAGGCTGGGGAGGAAAAAGAGTGTCTAGAGCTATACAGCATGGGGTCACATCTTAGCCCAATTGTGTCTGCTCTTGTGACCTTGAGCCAGTTACTGACTAGGTCAGAGCCTTAGTCTCCCCATTTATAAAGAGAGAAGACGTATGCCTCACTTTGCAGTGGTGTTAAGGAGAGCATGCCCATTTGCACAGTGCCAGGTGTGGGGGTAGTGGTAGTTCACCACAGGACCCATGTCCATGCAGGTGACCCACAGGATGGGAAAGCACTGGAGCACTCATGCTGTTGGCTTGCCTTGACTCCTCTATTCTGTGTGCCAACCCAGATATCCTTGCCCCTGTACAAGGAGGTCACCTCAAGTGGTCACTTCCCTCCAAATTTCTTATTAGGGCTGTCATTTGAAGTATTAAAAGTACACATGGTTGGGGCTGGAGTGGTGGCTCGATGGTTACAGCATTTGCCTGGTATGCACAAGTACATGGGTTCAAACCCCAGCACCCACATACACAACTAAGTGTCAGAGCAACGAAAACCATGTGAAAAACTCAATAAAAAGTGATTCTCTCTGTCTCTCTCTTAAAGAGAGAAGGACAGTGAGAGAGAGAGATAGAGAAGAAAAATAGAGAATCACTTTTATTTAGTTTTTTCATGTGGTTTTTGTTGCTCTGAAACTTTGTTGTGTACATGGTGCTGGCGTTTGAACTCGCATCCTCATGCTTGCCAGGCAAGCACTGTAACTGCTGAGCCACTGCTCCAAAGTACACATGGCTTCTATTGTAGCCCTTACCACCCAGGTGGCTCCATGCCATGGGGCAGGCTGGCCCAGCCTAATAGAATACTGAACTGAGAGTTGGGAGCTGAGTTGAGCCATGTCTCCTCTATGGCCTCACTGCATGGGCAGTTTGAGAACTTTTGAGGGGCAACATGGAAATTAGCACATTTAGATGAAAACAGCTCCCTGCTTTCTTTCCTTATTCATCAAGTAAAGAAGATTCTTGGGATATTGTAACTCTATATCCATCTAATAAAAGGAAAAAAAAAAGAAGATTCTTGGGGCCTTGTCTTTAGCCACTTTCCTATGTGTACAAAGGACTATACACTGAAGCTTAAGATAATTACCCCTGTGGATGGTCAGTATTTGTCAAACAAGCACCCAGTAGTGGCTCTCAAAGGTGGCTGTCCCTTCATTGTTAAGATGCTTGGTTGTCTCTCAGGACCCAGTGTCCTTAGATTGCACTGTGTGTCTGCTAGCCTCACAGAGTTTGGGAGGGTGCACAACAGAATCTGATTCCTAAAGTAGGGATGTTATGCCACAGTCAAAGCCCAAGCATCCCTACACTGTCACACTGTCTGCTTGAAGACTGTGCTCAATCCACCTCCTGAGCAGGCTTTGCTATGCAACCCTCCAGCATGGGGAGATACTTGAGCTACTTCCCTGTGGGAAAAGCACTGAATGCAAACCACATCCCTCCACCCAGGGGCTGGACAAGAAGCATTAGCCAGCTCCTTAAGGTCTGAGAGTTCCAGTGAGTTTCAGTAAGGGAAGAAGGTTTTTTTTTTTTTAAGAAAACAAGCAAAAGACTATAAAGATACTTATCTGCTACCATAAACCATAGCAAACTCCTGCTCCTGCCTTCTGTGAAGGTCTCCTGTAGCAATCAGACTTCCTCTCACAGTTTGACTTCATCCAGGTATAAGGACCCCTTCTTTGACCTGACAAGGAAATGCTAACCCTGCAGGGCTCACAGTGAGTGGCCCTTTGAAGCTAAACAGAGATGGAGCCTGTGAGTTTTAAGAGTCTAGCTGTCCTCAAGGTCTGTCCCCTCCACAATGCCAAGACCAAACAGGTACTCTCTGTCTGAGACTTTTCAAGTGGAACCTCTAGTTGCCGATGGACCTGTGACCCTGGAGTGGCATCACTTGCTGCAGACTCCAGCAGGGGAGGGCAGAGTGAGGTCAATGGTGGAGGCCATGAGTCATACTTCTGTAAGTGCAGGCCACCAGTGCTTATTTAAAATGCCAGATCTTGGATCCAGTGGAAGCCTCCTCCACCAGCTGGGCCCTTCCTGGTGACAAAGCAAAGCTCATGCCCCCATGCCTCAGCACCTCTCAGCTGTCGGGCATCAGCTCCAATCCTCTCAGAGGCTGCTGCTGCTAATGTTAGAAGCAATCGCTCAAATAAGGCTTTTAGAACTCTGCTGTCATGTAGTAAACATTGAAGCTTAGCTACCTTTTAAACAAATACCTCAAATTCTTGCAAAACTTTGAGAATTTCTGCTCCTGAGAATTTATCAAAAACTTTCAGGGAAACTTCTTTCCCTACCTTTTCAGAGCCTGAATAAAGTGGAGAAAAAAACCCAATGCTCTTGTTTTGTTCCAGTATCCTATCATATCTGGCATTGAAAACAAAACACTCCAGGGGGCCTCTGCCTTCCTGGCTCCCCTTTGGTGGGAAATGGTGTGAGGCTGTCCCTGCTCTGGATGCAGAGCCATGGAGTACACATGGATGCCAGAATTTCAGCCCAGGAGCACCCACCACACAAACCCATTTCCAGTGAGCATCTGGTGATTCTTTCTTGTGAGTATTGGAAAAAAAACTCCAGGAAACAGGACTTTGGCAAAAGCATAAAAGCCAGAAAGAACAACAACCCAAACAAACAATGGGATTTAATGTCATGCTCTTTTCCCCTCCCTTGAGATCAACTGTGCAGGCCCCATTTCTCACCTGATTGGTGCAGCTGACTCCCTGTGTAACACCTGCTCTGAGTCTGAATGGCCCAGAAGCCCAGTATCTGGCACCCTCAGGGAGGCAGCCTCCATGTCCCTCTAGGCCATAGTCCATGGATAAGGATCACCTTTTGAGTCAGAGGTGAGTGGTTTAGGCATCCTCTACCCCATGGTTTTCTGAAAGAATCCTGGGAAAAATAGCGTGACTAATGCCATGCCCTATGTTAACAAAGAACCTTCTAGCCTATCATTCCATTCTCCTACCCATTGCATCCATCTACAAAAGAAATTAATTTCCCTTCAGAAACAAGGAATCAGGAACAATTCAATCACTCACACAATCGGTTTCGCAAAGGTTTTGTTTGGATGAAATACTGTGCTCTCAGCCTCTGCTGGAGATGTTCCTGCCAAGAGCTGGCCGCTAGTGCCTGATCTCAGCTTTGCAACCACCTCTTCTTCCTTTCCCTGGGGCAGTTGTTGTTCTTACATCTTCCTGAAGCTTCTCCATCAGCTATTGATCATCCTGGCTGGGTTCAGCCCACAGCCCATTTGGGCCGGGAGTAAATGCTGTGCCAGGAGCCCACACTGTTTTAGGTGGCCTACTCTGGAGGAGGCAATGTCTGCCAAAGTTCTGTCTGACAAAGTCCAGACTCAGGGATGGGCTAGGCAAAGCCAGCCCTGGAGATTGCCAAAACCATTCCTTCTAGGAATTGGCTTTGTTCTAGTAATTATATGTATTATGAATTTACTCAAACTGGAAACTCTCTGTTATGAGAATTCCATTCTCCAACAACTGTTGCACATTGTTGAGAAGAGTACTTTTAATAACATACAGAGAAATCATGGAAAATAAAGCTAAACTGACTTTAAACAAAATTGGAAATAGAAAACAAAATAATTAGAACTAAGGAACAAAGAAACAATATATGTGAAACATTTACCAAAACTATCCTGAGTGTTCACATTGTATTGTGAACTTTGAGTGAGAAAGGCATGATTACCTTTCCTGTTGTTACAGAGATTGTTTTAACTCCTTAGCAGTAAATAAGGCATGTTTGCCTTTCTTGGCTTAGCAGAGATTGAGTTTTAACTCATTAGCAGTAAATAAGACATGTTTATCCTTTTTGTCTTTGTAGAGGTTAGGCTTTAAATTTTTAGCCCATAAGTTAGGATGCACAGATATTTTATAGGATTAACACTTATAGGAGCTAAGATAGCTATAGAATATTTGGTAAGGTTACAATAACAAAATAAAGCCTATAACATAGTCTAGTTAAATACGAAACTTTTCATTTACGCTAAGATAGGGCCTCTAGAATAAAGTAGTGCAGTACCCTTATAAGCTTCTCTTATCTAATGAAGTAATGGAGGAATTTAGGGGGACAGAATTTGGGGCAGTGTTTGGTCTCTGCCCTTTGTAAAACAGGTTTAAACAATATGGCCAATGTGGTGGGGAGGTCGAGGACATGACTTATGCTAATAGCTGATGCTTTAAGTAATTTTATGTCTTATGATCTGAATCAGTTTAAACCCCATAGTTACATATGGTCATTATGGTGGGGAGGCCGAATACATGGCTTGTACTAACGGTTGATACTTTAAGTTTACTGGGAAACTGAAAAGATGATTGTATAATGAAGCTGATAATGAAAGTCTTGTTTGTGCACCTGTATAAAAATGTTCAACAATAAAGAACAGACTGCACTTTGCTCAAGCAGGGAACTGTGTCTGCTTGCATCTTGTCCCGGAGGTTCAAGCCGTTCCTCCGCAAGGACTCCACTCCTCCTTCTGGGATCCCAGAGTTCAGCTGGGGCTGGCCCCTGGCACTACTCTCTCCTTTGCTTTGTGGACCAAGAATATTCCAGAGAAACCCCTTATGAGAGCTGGCTCAATGCTTCTTGAGAAGCAACATTTGGTCACCAAATTGACTGTTTGCTGAGTCTGGGTGGTGGGGATCATACATGGTTTTGAACCAGAGATCACCTTCAGAGACAGTCAAGGCTTGATCAAAACAAGAGGCCACTTCAGACACTAGGGGCATACACCCCACATACTAATAGCACTCCCTCCTCTGATAACCATGGGGACCCTCCCAGGACCACAAGGCCACCCCTAAAGAAGTTCTGTATCATGGGAAGGACAGGCTAGCCTGCACTGGGCATTCAAGAGATGCTGCTGTATTTCCTAATCATCTAGCATTCCTGCATAAATTAGGAACTAGCTGACAGTGGGGGAGATGAGGTGCTAAATAGGCCAATGTGTGCATAGGTCAATGGGGAACCTGCAAGTGTGAAAGCCCTTGTTGTGCAGCCTCAATCAGTAAGAGAGAACTTTGCACCATTGGGAAGTCAGGAAGACCAGGAGTTGATGATGTTCCAAACATCTTCTGGAACATACCAGGCTCCCTCCAGCACAGAAAGAAACCCCAGATATCACTGTGGGGCATGAGTGGCACTAAGTGCAGCATCTTGTCATCTTTTCCATATTTGCTGACTCTCCAATCAGACTCCAGGAGGACAGGGCCGGTGTTGTTCACCTGGCATACCTGGCATGGCTGACCCTTAGGAGGGCATATGGGGTATGTATATCTGTGTGTGTGTAATAGGGTGCTAAAATGCATTTCAGCCTGTGATACCAAGTGACAATTGTTCTCATGTTCCAAAGGAAATCCTAACCAGTGTGTAAGACTGCCAGATTCCCTGTCTAAAAGCCAGCTATAGTTCTTGACCTTTCAACATGTGGCCAGAAGAGGGTTGGGGACTGAATATAGTGGGAACAAGCCCCATCCTAAGGGGGATAATGGAAACTCTCCTTTACCTCTGGCTTAGAGAATGGGCCAGAGCCACACAGTCTGGAATGTGTCCATGACTTGGTTCTCTGAGTGTTCCTGGGAAGCACCTGCAACTAGAGGATGCCAATGATGGGTGGATCCTTATGCCTGGAAATGCCAAGGAGAGAGGCTATTTGAAGTTCTGGGCCCACAGAGTTGGGAGTTGTTGGGGCTGTAATTGGGCTGCCAGGATTGAGGAGGCAAAGGGTGCTGAGTGTTGCTCAAGACCAAGCAAGAGAAAGAATTAGCATGGGCTCTCAGATCCTGTTTTACAAAGCTGCCTGGAGGGGTGAAGAGACCTCAGTAGATAATCCGGAAAATTATCCCAAGTTCCCAGGGTTGGGTGTGTTGATGGCCGGGAGGAGTATGTGTGACCTCCATCA
>PVKS010051735.1:0-11028 GCA_004027875.1 Aplodontia rufa | reverse complement strand
ACTATACTTGGGCTGGAGCAGTGGCTCAGTGGTTTCAGCGCTTGCCTGGCAAGCATGAGGACCTGGGTTCAAATCCCAGCACCACGTACACAACTAAGTATTGGAGCAATGAAGGCCATGTGAAAAACTAAATAAAGTTGTTTCTCTCTTTCTCTGTCTCTCTCACTGTCCCTCTCTTTAAAAAACAAACAAAAAAAAAAAACTATACTCCTCTAAAATAAATCATCTAGATGACATGAAAAAATTTCTAGACACATACAACATCCCTAAATTGACACAGGATGATATTGAAATCCTAAACAGCCCAAAAACAGGTACTGAAATCTATATAGCAATTAAAAGCTTACCAAAGAAGAAAAGCCCAGGACCTGATGGTTTCCACACCTATGAGGAAGAGCTAACACCTCTCCTTATTAAGCTATTCCAAGAAATTGAAAAGGAAGGAACTCTCCTAAACACTTTTTTTAAAGAGGGAAAGACAGTGAGAGAGAGAGAGAGAGAGAGAATCAATTTTTTATTGAGTTTTTCACATGGCTTTCATTGCTCTGACACTTAGTTGTATACGTGGGTGCTGGATTTGAACTCATGTACTTACACATGCTAGGCAAGCGCCATAACTGCTAAGCCACCACTCTAGCCCCTACCAAACACTTTTTAAGAGGCAACCATAACTCTGATACCAAAATCCAACAAAGACACATCCCAAAAAATGAAAATTATAGACCAATATACCTGATGAACATTGATGCAAAAATCCTTAATAAGGTTCTAGCGACCAACATACCTGATGAACATTGGCAAAAAAAAATCCTTAATAAGGTTCTAGCAAACCATATTCAAACACAGATAAAGAAAATAATTCATCATGATCAACACAAATCAATTAATATAATGCATCACTTAAATAGAATTAAAGACAAAAACTACATGATCATCTCAATTGATGCAGAAAAGGCCATTGATAAAATTCAGCACCCATTTTTGCTCAAAACTCTAAAGATAGAGATCAAAGGAACTTATCTAAACCATGCAAAAGGCCATATATGCCAAACCCTCAGTTAGTGTAATAGTAAACGGAGAAAAACTGAGAGCATTTCTGCTAAACTCAGGGACAAAACTAGGCTGTCAGCTATCACCACTTTTATTCAATATGGTTCTTGAGACCCTAGCCAGAGCAATCAGGCAAGAGAAGGAAATCAAAGGGATAAGAATAGGAAGAGAGGAAGTTTAACCCTTTTTGCTGACAATATGATCTTATATCTGGAAGATCCAAAAAGCTCCACCAGACAACTGCTTGAGCCTATAAATAGATTTAGCAAAGTGGCAGGCTACAAGATCAATACCCATAAATCAATAGTTTTCCTATACACTAACAATAATAGGCCAAAAGAAGAAATCAGGAAATTGGTCCCATTCTCAATATCCTTGAAAAGAATAAAATACTTGGGAATTAACCTAACAAGGGAAGTTAAAGACCTCTACAATAAAATTATCAGACACTGAAGAATGAAATCCAAGATAACCTGAAAAGAAGGAAAGATGTTCCATGCTCTTGGTTAGCAGAGTTAATATAATTAAAGTAGCCATTCTGCCAAAAGCACTTTATAGATTCAATGTAATCCCCATCAAAATACCAATGTCATTCTTTACAGATGTAGAAAAAAGCAATTCTCAAATTCATTTGGAACAAGAAACTCAGAATAGCCAAAATATTATTAAGCAAGAAAGATGAAACAGGTGATTTCACAATACCATATCTAAAACTACACTATAGAGCTGTAGTAACAAAAACAGCATGGTAGTGGTATCAAAACAGGAATGAAGACCAATAGAATAGAATAGAATAGAAGACTCTGACACAAATCTTTAAACATCTGATCTTTGACGAAGGGAGTCAAAATCTAACACGGATGAGAGACAGCCTGTTCAACAGATGGTGCTGGACAAATTGGGAGGCCACTTACAGAAAGTTGAAGTTAGACCCTTATCTCTCACCTTGCATAAAAATCAAATCAAAATGGATCAAGGAACTAGGAATTAAATCAGCTACCTTGCAACTGCTGGAAGAAAAGTTAGGACCAACACTTCAGCATTTCAGAGTAGACAAAGACTTTCTCAACAGGACTTCCAAAGCAAAAGAATTAAAGTCAAAAATCAATGACTGGGATACCATTAAGCTAAAAAGTTTTTTTCAAGAGACTTCCTAAAGAATGGGAGAGAATCATGGCCTGTGATTCTTCTGACAGGGGACTAATCTCCAGAATTTGCAAAGTTCTCAAAAATTTTAATATCAAAAACACAAACAAGGGGCTAGAGCAGTGGCTCAGAGGTTTCGGCGCTTGCCTGGCAAGCACGAGGACATGGGTTCAAACCCCAGCACCATGTACACAACTAAGTGTTGGAGCAACTAAGGCCATGTGAAAAACTAAATAAAGTTGTTTTTCTTTAAACACACACACACACAAACACACAAACAACCCAATCAAATGGGCCAAAGAGCTAAATAGAAACTTCTCAACAGAGGACATTGGGCAAGCCAATGAATACATGAGAAAGTGCTCTAAATCACTAGTAATTAGAGAAATGAAAATCAAAACTACATTAAGATTTCACCTCACTCCAGTCAGAGTGGCATAAATGAAGAATATAAACAATAACAGATGCTGGAGGGGTTTGGGAGAGATAGGAACACTAGCACACTGTTGGTGGAATTGCAGACTAGTCCAGCCACTCTGGAGAGCAGTGTGGAGACACTTCAAAAAATTAGGGATGGGTGGCTGGAGTGGTGGCTCAGCGGTTTCGGCACTTGCCTGGCAAGCACAAGGACCGGGGTTCAAACCCCAGCACCACGTACACAACTAGGTGTTGGAGCAACTAAGGCCATGTGAAAAACTAAATGAAGTTGTTTCTCTCTTTCTCTGTCTCTCTCACTGTCCCTCTCTCTTTAAAAAAAAAAAAATTAGGGATGGACCCAGCATGTGATCCAGCTATCCCTCTTCTGGGTATTTTCCCAAAGGAGTTAGAATCAGCACATTACAATAACACAGCAAGATCTATGTTCATAGTAGCTCAATTTACAATACCTATGCATATCTCATCCAGTCACCCACGGACCATGTTGTCATGGACTTCTGGACTGCCCTGATACTAAATACCCTTAACTCTCCATGCTCCACCTAATGGAGAAAAAGGACTTTTGTGTCAATTTCTCCAACTTCACTCTATGAGTCAATGCACAATACCCTAAAAGAATTTAGGGACCCAAAGTCCTTGAAGGGGTGATGTTAGGGGACAGACAGAGGTGAATAATGGGTCAGAGAAAGGTTGCCAGTGAGTTTGGATACAGATACATACTCCTTTAAACCAGGAGATTCAGTCTAGGTTAAGGAATGAAATGTCCAGCCCTTGAAACCTCTTTGGAAGGGACTTTTCACTGTCACCTTGTACAACCGTACAGCAATAAAAGTTGCAGAAATAGGCCCCTGGATTCATTATACCAGGCTCAAGTCCACAACTGCCAACTGGGAATGCACTCCAGACCCTGCTGCACCATATCTGAAAGAAGGAGACAACAGACAAGCTTGAGGATCCGGACAATAGCCCTGCCCTGGATGTCCTGGAAGTTGACCAGACTAAGCACTGGTAAGCTTGAAGAAATGGCAACTGTGCTTCAATTACCCTAAGACTGGTTGATCCAAGTGTGCAGAGTAACTGCCCAGCAGGACAAATGGGCTAATTTACCCTCTAAGACAGTTCTTACGCTGATATGCATTGTCATCCTTTGCTAACTGAATATGTAGTCTTTTCTTTTTTGCTATAGGATTAGAGACAATGACCCCTGAGAACTGGACTCTTAGTAACACAATTTTATTCCTATGTTCTATCTTGCTCATATAGGATTTACAGGAACTGTTTGGTGTTATTAAGCTGACATAGTCTAAAGTATGATGGCAAAACAATGTGTTATTCATTGTGGTTTTTAGTAGTTACCATGTACAATTGCTTGTCACTAGAGCTAAACCTTGCTCATTATCCACCATGCTTTCCATGTATTGGATTGACCTTTTATAAATATAATAACTACTAAAATGTATATAGGTTCTTCCCCAATAGAAAACTGTTATAATTTTATGATCACTTGTTGCTGGGAAAAAATTCAAAATTCATATGACTCAAATTAGCAAGGAGGATCACCCAGGGGTGTACTGGCAATTGATCATCAGAGGAGCTTGGTATTGCTGGCCATTAGATCCAAGAAGAGCTACATGATTTTAGTAAAAAGGAACCACAAGGTTATATTTATGGTTCTCCAGAACTGACCACCTCAGGTCCTATGATTACAAGCCCTGGCCCAGCTGTTAGACTATATGAGGGTTTAAGCCCAAAACTTAACCTTCCCTTCCTGGGGGAAAAAAATCTCTTTTTGGACTTGGTCAAGAAAATAGCCAAAATCCTTGGAGTTAATAATTGCTGGATCTCCAAAGGAGCCCCCACAAGTTAGAAGTGGTTTTGGATAGAAATAAGCTTGGATGCTTATTCCTTACAATATGGATCACACTCTTATTGTTTTAGAGAGTGGAAGACCCTAGAACTGGATTCTCACTTCAGAAGTTCTTAGAAGGAAATTTATAGGTAGATATGGGATCCAACATACACAGGATGGTGGAGAGACCCCTTATAATAGAGTTCTGTTGGGCTGGCATGGTGGCTCAGTGGTTATGGCACTTGCCAGGCATGCATGAGGATTCAAGTTCAAACCCCAGCACCATGTACACAACAAAGTGTTGGAGCAACAAAAGCCACATGAAAAGCTAAATAAAATTGATTCTCACTTTCTCTCTCTCTCTCTCTCTCTAAAAAAATAAAGATAAAAATAATTTTTAAAAAACTGTTGTTTTGGAATGCCATCTGGTAGCCTGCCCAACAGACCTACTTGGTTTGGGGCAAATAACCCATATAGACTAAGGGTTAGAAGTTCCCAGATATATGTTGCCCCAGGGAAAAATAAACTTTTTAAAACTGCACCAGTCCAGGAGGGGAATTCCTAAGATCCATAAATTCTGGGATGATCCAACCTTATCTGATTGGAAAGCACCAGATGGGTTATTTTGGATCCATGGGAAAAGGTTGTATACCTACCTCCCAGCAAAGTGGAAGTTGAGGGGAAATTGTGCTATTAGTATTATTAGACCTGGATTTTTCCTACTGCCAAATCAGAGTGGAAGAAACCTAAGGGTTCCCCTGTATGAGAACTTAGGATCAAAGGGAAAAAAAGAGCAGAGCCATTGGAGATAGACTTGATCTAGGAGGTCAACAAACTTGGGATAAAAATAAATGGCCACCTATAAATAATAGTTGTCTATGGTCTTGCCACCTGGGCACAGAATAGAATGTGGGACATCGATTAGTATTTACAAGCTGAACTATATTATTTGATTATAAACTGTGCTAGAGCAAATGTTTAAAAACATAGCCAACAATAATAAAAAAAAATTAGCCTGTCCAAATCTGGGAGGGTTTCCAGGGCTGGCATCCAGACTCACTGTTTGGAAGCTGATTTTCTACTTTTGGTGAATTTAAAGTTTTAATTGGTGTAATAGGAGTTATGCTGTAAATTTATTTGATACTTCCATGCTTGGTCCCCCTTTACATAAAGACAATTAGTTCCACTATAGAAGCAACTATGGAAAGAAAAGTTGCAGCTAAAATTATGATATTGTATAAAGTACTAAATAAATCAGATAATACTTTATAATTTAAAAATAAATAATAAAGCATCAAAGGGGGTAATGTGATAGAAGATCTCCCTAAAATATATAATGAGGGGAAACTCTCTAAATATTTAAAAAGAAAAAAAAACTTCCTTCCTTACAGGAGTCTTCTTCTGAGACACTCCTTTCCACATTTTAGATTTCACCTGGTTAGGAGGTAAGGAATCTCTTTGAGATTCCACTTGAGTTCTGAGGGAGTGAGACCCTGTATGGAGACTCTTTAACCCTTGCCTTTCTCACCCTTCCTGGGGAGCTATGGATAGTGAGGCTGTTTGGCAGACGTATTATATGTGCTCTTCTTTGTACTCTCCATATGTAATCAATTACAACCTCCTGAAGTTATAAATTGCTGAGTTTTTGCTCCATAGCACCAGGAGGGCAATATTATGCCCTGGTCTAAATGCTGCAGCATTAATTAAATCTGTTTTCCTTAACCCTTTTCTGTTGTCTGAGTCTGCTTTGTCCCACTTGAAGTTGACCATTAGTTATTTAGACCACAGCCATCCTCATCCAGTCACCAGCTGCCTCTCAGTTATTTAGACCACAGCTATCCTCCAGTTACCAGCTGACCTATCAGTTATGTAGACTATTATGGGCTTGGGGATGTTTTATCTGGTTCATAACCCAATGCAATCATCCAAGGTTTTGTCCTTCAGGTTGACCCCTGTGTTCTTTAGAACTTGATTTCACTTTTGCTTTGGCTTTTAAATCTTATTTATGATGGATATGATGGAATGATGTAGAACTCATTCATATAAACAAGACAGCAAACACTCTACTCACTATTTTGAAATCTACAGACTCAGGTCCTCACTGGAACCTATTGCCTTGGACCCTTATCAGAGGATCCCCACCCTACTGAAAATCTCAGTTTAACCACACCCTACTAAAAACCCAAGTTTAACCAGGAATTTTCCTGCATGACCCCCTCCACCCTCGTTACCTCTGTATCTACCCGAGGCTGTAATCTGTAGTTGGATCCCAGACTCCACTGGGTTCCCCTCCGCAGTTTTCTCCCTAATACACCTGTGTTACTGTTGATGCTTTGTTTTCTCCTGTCACCTCCATCACACCTCCCTAAATTCAGTATTGGGACCTTTGATCCAAAAACAGATCTTAATAACTTCCTACAACAAAATGGCAAATGGGGAGCTGGAGCAGTTGTTCAGCGATTATGGCACTTGCCTGGCATGCACAAGGACCCAGGTTCATACGCCAGCACCACATATACAATTGTCAGAGCAATGAAAATCAGATTAAAAGCTAAATGAAATTGATTCTCTCTTTCTCTCCCTCTCTCTCCTCCCTTTAAAAAAATTATAAAGTGTTTAATAGCATTTTTAAAGAAATAGCAAATATTCTGAGTCAGGACCAGTGTTTCAAGGTTCTGACCAAGACTAGGTCCTCTAGGCCTTCCCTTGACCTTAACTAGGTGACATTCTCCTTCTCTCACTCTCTCTCTCTCATTCCAAAACCTCTCCCTCCAGCAGCTCCAGTAAGGGCCACTCACATTGCTGGACATCACATCCACCACCAGCCATAAACTACTGGGTGAGTGACTGCCCCTGACTCTTCTAGATTCCTGGCTTTCTCTCCACCAGAGTCCTTGGAGGCCCTCCTCAATCCATTTTATCCAAAACGGGCAAAGACTCATCAAAGTTTCCACTAAACACCCCCTTAGAGTGCCTTTCCAACCAGACCCTGGGTCTCAAAACCCTCTAAAGCTACCACTAGACACCACCTTAGGGTGCTTTCCCAACCAAACCCTGGGTCTTCAAAACAGTCAAAAGATTGGTGTTCTTTTGTAATATTGCTTCTTCCCAAAATAAGCTGTACAGTAAAATTCACTGACCTAGACATGGCACATTTGACTCCCAAATTCTCAGAGATCTTAAACTCTCCACCAAAATGGCAAATGGTCTAAGATTCTGTAGGTCCAAGCCTCCACTCCAGGCCTGACATCTCTACCACAGGCCTTCTCTCTCTCCAAACTACTCAACTTTTCACATTCTTCTTTTCAACTGAAAAACCCCTTAAGGGATCCCTCTCTTGGGACCCCTCCCTCTTTGGCTTGATTGACCTTGACTTTTGACTGACAGCAAGATGACATCAGACTTTCAAGTTCTTACTACCATGGCAGCTCTAGGCAATTTTGGCCCAGGTGGACTGGTTCTAATTGGATTCTGGTTAGGGGGAGTTGTCCTTATCTCCCTGAGTTTCAGGATCTGGTCTCAAAAGTCTTTTTCAGGCTAACTTGCATTCTTCATATTAACATTATTTTGGGCCTGCATGTCCTCTGCAGACAACAGGTAGTTTGCTAAGGAATATGATATGGCCTGTTTACTTAGATTAGGCAGACTCCCCTTCAGGTTAATTGCCTTTTGGAAAAGAAGGCATGTGGGATCAGCACAATGGTCCCATTTGATAGAATTATTCTCTTATCCTAATGTTCCCACCATTCCCACCTGTCTGTCCCCTAATATTGTAAAAGGTTGCTACAAGACAGAGAAGAGAAAGAGAAAGGAATGACTCACCCACTGGTAGAGTGATGGGTAGGACTCTGGCTCAGGATTCTTTAGATCATGCTAAGAAGTTATCTCAACCAGTTATCCAAAGAGTTGCTGAGTGAGGCCTTCCCTCTACCATCAGGTGAGAAGCCATGAAAGGAGATTAAAGTGGAGATAGAGCTTCTGTGTGCAATCAGTTGGCTTTTGGCCATCTCTAGAGACCCTGCATTCACACCAGGAACTAGCCCAGGCCAGAGAATTAGGGCGCTGCTAAGAGACCTCAGTTTCTTGATTGAATGGATAGCCATGAAAGGACACTGAAGCAAGATCAGATTAATATTTTCTCTGTTAAGTGAGAAATTGATTGATAAGCCTCACTCCAGCAAAGCCTTTCCCCTGAGTCTTGAGTTTGGCAGCCATGTGGCTAACAGGGTCCTGGTTTTTTTGAGAGGGAGAGAGAGAGAGAGAGAGAGAGAGAGAGATATCACACAAAATGGAGTAGAGAACTCCTGACAGAAACGTGGTAGAGCAATTGCCCATTTCATTCACTCTGAAGATCCCAGGTGAATCAATGTAAATGTAAGGCAGCATGGCTGGGTGGGTTCTGCTTTGTAAATTTGAGGAATGAAGTCCATGGACACATGATCAGACAGAGCACAGTAACAGGATTTAGAGTAATAGAACAGAAGCAGCTGACCTAGGAATAGATAGGCAAGAAAGTCAATTTTGACCAACTTGGTCTTAAACACAGAGTTATAACCAAAGCACAACCATACATGAACATTTAAAAGGAAAGACACTGATTCTTTTAATGTAACTCTAAATGTACATTTGTGCAATTTCTCCCACAAGTAAATAAAATCGGGAGGTTTTAAAGAAGGGATTACAAAAGACATTACCAGAATCACAAGTTTGTTCTAAGTCAATTTGAGATCCACAAATTTCCCTAACTTCCTATATGGTTAAGCTCAATCTATGTTTCACTGATATGATTGCTTAGTTCTAACATTTAAGCTACCTTATAGAAATCAGATGGCATTCCCCAACTCAAGGGGACACCTATGCCATTATAAAGATTAAATGTGTTCCTAAAAACTCTCCTAATGTTTCTAAAGCCATGAATGGCCTCCACTCACAAGTAAATGATATGCCAGAACACACCCTAAGCTCTAATAAGTTATTATCTTCGTTGTCTTCAAATGCTGGCTGATAACATTGATTGTTTTACACTAATTGCTTGCAGAAAATAATGTTTTGTTGCATTATTCATTGTTCTAGCATGATCCCTCCCTGGTGTACATCATGTCCAGTCACCTGCCAACCCCCACCATCATGGACTTCTGGACCACCCTGATGCATGAGATGACTAGAGTCCATTGAGTGCCAGGTGGTCATGGAAATATGGTCCTCCATGCAGCTGCCTCCCAACTTCTACCAAGGCCCCCAGACAGACCCTCTGGAGAGTTTCCCTGACTGCCACAGCTAGAACCCCACTGCCAGTATGGAAGAAGTCAGAATAATCATCGCCCCTTTCCCCCAAAGGCAGTCAAGGGCCTTGTTAGAGGGGAATTGAGGCAGGAGATAAATTATCTGTACACAGATAGAAATGGAAAACTCAAAGAATGGGATCACACCACTCCAGACTGAAACCCTAGGCTACAGTCTTTTGGTTTTGACTGCCTGAATGGAAGGTCCCACTCACACCTAAATGACCAACTCTATTCTTGGCAGGAACATACTGGCCAAATTCAATGCCTCCATTCATTTTAAAACCCACCTTACCTTCCCATGCTCCTTTATCCTCTTATGCCAATTCCTTCTCTTCTCACATCTCCCTGTCAGCTCTCCTCCCTGAGATGTCAGCCACGGTGAGGGATATCTCCAAACCCTCTATGACCACTCACTACACTCCTCTTAAAATTTCCCTACAAGACCCTACCTCCAGCTAAAGCAAGTTACCTCCTATCTCCTCTCTGGCTGCTTCAATTATAACCAGGGAATCTTCTTCCTAGGCAGAATTAGTACTTATGCCTGTTTACAAACTGACCAGATAAACACTTGATATCATTGACACAACTCATTATATACCTTTAGAGTCTGGAATGATGGATATGGGAAATTACTAGAAAACACCATGTGAGCCAGACCGCAAACCACCTACTCACTGTTTTGAAATCTACAGACTCAGGCCCTCATTGTAACCTATTGCCTTGGGCCCTTATCAGTGGATCCCCAATATACTGAAAAACTCAGTTTAATCCCTACCAGATGGAAAATCCAAATTTAACCAGGAAAATTCCTGCATGACCACCTCTGCCATCATTCCCTTCATATCTACCCCAGGCTGTAAGCAGCAGGTGGGTCTCAGACTCCCTTGGGCCCCCTCCACGGGTCTCTCCAGTATAAACTTTGTTATTATTGAGCCACCACTCTCCTCTCTCTTTCTTTCCTTCATTTCATGTCTTTCCTTACAAATTAATTTTGGTGGGTTGTTGAAGCCCAAGCTCTATTCATGCTGCAAGTGCCAACCCCTGTATTGTAACCAACACATCTTAATGGTGCCAGTTTTGGGATGGGTGTGATGTTTTGGTATCTGTGTGCCATGTGCAATGACCAAGGCAGGCACACCCTTTAACTCAAATGCTGTTTCTTTGCAGTGGAACAATCATAACCCTCTCTGCTGCTGACTTGGATATGGCACCTGGCTTTTGCTCCTGAGCATCTCCTCCTCTGGCTTCTACAGGAAGCTC
>PVKS010051734.1:0-11034 GCA_004027875.1 Aplodontia rufa | reverse complement strand
ACTGGTACAGCCCCTCTGGAAAGCAGTATGGAGAATCCTCAAAAAACTAGGGATGAGCCCACCATATGATCCTGCTATTCCTCTCCTGGGTATTTTTCCAGGGGATTTAGAATCAGCACATTACAGCAACACAGCAAAATCGATGTTCATAGCAGCTCAATTTACAATAGCTAAATTATGGAAACAACCCAGATGTCCCTCAATGGATGAATGGATCCAAAAACTGCAGTACATATATACCATGGAATTTTACACAGCAATTAGAAACAATGATATTGCAGCCTTTGAAGGTAAATGGATGGCTATGGAAGAAATTATGCTGAGTAAAATCAGCATAACCCTGAAAACCAAGGATCAAGTGTCTTCACTCATCTGTGGAGGCTGGAACTAGACCCTGGCCATTGTGAAAGGAGGTCTATTATCATGTGTTAATTCCGGATAAGGTGTAATGTTATACAACCTAATACATTTTTAGAGATGTTTTGGGAAGGGGAGGGGAGGGATAAGTGTGGGTAATTTGGGTGGGGACTTTTGGGGGTAAGTCTAATCTTCAGAATCTACATACAATTGATATTATTTCATTAAAAAATTATATGATTGTTCAACAGATAAATTTCTCAATAAAAAAATAAAACAATGACAGCATATGAAAAAGTGATGTATCAACTAAATAGGAACTGAAAGGCACAGGATGAAAAGGGATACATTAATATTTTTGTTTTGTCAGAGCATGATTTACCTACTTATCAGAGAGCACAGGTATTAGCTATGAAGCTTAGTGAGTTATATAGTCACATATATCCATGTAGCCAGCCTCTCTCTCTCTCAAGCATACACACATGCACACACAACACATACACATGTACATGTACAATGCACCCACACATACACAAATACACAATATTATAAAGAGAAAGAGGATGAATAATACCTTAATCTATAGGAGGAAATGAGTTTGCTAGGACTGGATAAAGGAAGGAGGTTCAGGCACAAATAGGTAATTTCAAGGAAGTGTAGTCACTGATTTGTAAGGATAAGGCTTCATGTACAGAAAGTTGGAGAAGCTAAAATTTTGTAATGAGCCATATAACGGCCCTTATCAGCAATGGTAACTGAGCAGAAACATACTGGCAACATGACAACCTTACAATGTAGTTCCTTATTGAAGTATTGATTTCACCTTTATCTAAAAGGTTTTATATTTTAAAAAGAAACTATTACAGCACACCACCCTAATGTAGTTTCCTAGAATATAGATTAGGAAGCAAGTACGTACGGTAAAATAACCTCAACTATTCAACTACATTATCTCATTTGTCTTTGATTTGAATCCTTTTCTCCCCTAAGGCCCACCCATTAGAGACAAAAATGGACTGTCCTACACACAGATGGCCCTTTATGCTGTAGGTTCACTGCTCCTTGGCATAAACATGATAGCACAATATTCAATGGAATGTGAAATTTTCTAGAGGATGTGCAGCTTCTCTCCTAATTATAAAAATCACCACACTGGGTCTCACCTACAGTCTCTCAACTTTTTTGACACAAATGAAGGAAATCATTCTTGCCTGTAGCAAATGAAACCAGTGATTCCAAAGATTGCTTTTCCTCTTCATAACAGGAACCTCTTTTAAACGTAGTTGTCAAAACAAAGCCCAATGGGACATTTTTTTCCTTCTTAACTCTCTTTAGTTTATCCTTCAAGGTCAGAAAAATTTTTATCAGTAAACTTAGCAGTGGGTATTCACAATTCAAAATATTCTCTTACATTTAGAGAATATTTTAAAAATGTGATCACTGATGTTATTAAAATGAACATGAGGGCTGGAGCAGTGACTCAGTGGTTTCGGTGCTTGCCTGGCAAGTACGAGGACCCGGGTTCAAACCCCAGCACCACATACACAACTAAGTGTTGGAGCAACGAAGGCCATGTGAAAAACTAAATGGGGTTGATTCTCTCTTTCTCTGTCTCTCTCACTGTCCTTCTTTCTTAAAAAAAAAATGAACATGATATCAATCCACTAATATCTGAATGAATTCAAGAAGATCTACTCTCAACAGTCTACCAGACAATATGGAGGACAGTACTAAAGAAAACTGTGATTAGTAGATGTTCCTAGTTTTCTCTTTACTCCCTTCTAATTGTTCAAAGTAAAAACCTTGGAGTCTCTCTCTCTCTCTCTTTCGTAGGGGGATTGAACCCAGGGGTGCCTAACCACTGAGCAACACTTCTAGCCCTTTTAATTTTTTATTTGGATACAGGGTCTCTCTAAGTTGCTGAGGCTGGCTCAAAACTGTTATCCTCCAGATTCAACTTCCTCTTTTCATTTTTGAATCTGTCCTTCAGCCAAGCCTTCAGCAATATCCAGACTGGGTCACTCCTGAATGCTTCCCTGCCCATAAGCCCAATGTCAGGCATCTCCAGGAAATGGTACTGCTTCCTCCATTTCTCCTGAAGACTGTCCTCCTGGAGGCTAAACTCAAAGGAGCAGAGAGCCAACGTGTGCTTTCAGAGCACAGCTCAAGATTGTACCTGTCCTCCGCATCAACTCTCAGTGGGTGCAGCCAACATCTTTAAAAAAAAAAACTGTTTCCTATTAGTGCTTGTTTTTTATTAATTTATAAGGCATTTAAGATTTTTTTTTTCATTTCAACGTGTATTTTAAAATATCTTCTCCAAGTTTCAGGCTTAAAATAATTTTAACACATTTTAATGTAGTCAAATTTGTGATTTTCTTTTTTTTTTCTTTTAGGGCTTGATTCTTCTTTGTTTTATCTTAAAGATCCTCCTATATTCCAATATCCAAATATATATTTCAAGCTTTGTTATCTTACATTTGCGAAACTTTGTCATTTACATTTAAGCCTTTAGCTCAACTGGATTTTCAAAAATATTATATAAAAGAAAAAAAACTCTACCTTTCATATTGTTAACTAATTTTCTCAGAACTATTGATCAAATAGTCATTTCCCCACCAATGATTATTGAGATACATCATAGTGTTCACTGTTGTATGTTATTTCTATTAGCTTTTGACACCAATGCCATAATTATAAGGACTTAATTGTTTCCTTATCTAAAATCGTACACTATTTATCTCTTCACACAAACATACTTTCTACCTTATTTCCTTGTTTAACTTTTCAGCAATCATCACCACTTAATATAGTTTTTTTAATTCTTTCAGGAATACCATAACCCCCAGAAGAACTACTTTATTTGTATGATTTTTGCTGTGCTACTAAGACTTAACACAAAATAAGAGGGGCTGGAGCAGTGACTCCATGGTGGTTATGTGCTTACCTCATGTATGCCAGGTCAGAAGTTGGAAATCCAGCACCGCATACACAACTAAGTGTCTGAGCAAGGAAAGCCAAATGGAAAACTAAATAAAATGAATTCTGTCTTTCTCTCTCATTGTCTTTATCTTAACAAAAAATGAAATAAAGAACATGGTAGATGCTGAAAAATGTGTTAAATCATACTGAATTAATAGCAGATAATTCTAATAACACTTCAACACAAACTGTCTTAATAATTAGTATTTTATACTGAACTGTATCAACATACCAAGTCAGGCATGGTGATGCACACCTGTAACCCCAGCAACTCAGGAGACTGAGGCAGGAGGATCACAAGTTCAAGCTCAGCCTCAGAAACTAAGCAGGGCCTTGAACAACTTAGCAAGATCCTGTCCCAAAATAAAATATAAGGACTGGGGATGTGACTCAGTGGTTAAGTACCCTTGGGTTCAGTCCCTAATATCAAAAAGAAAAAAGAAAAATAGGTCAACATATGAAGTCAAAAGGAGCTGAAATATTTCTCTATGAGCTGCATTCTGTAGAAACATTATCTTTCTTTAACTCTTACTTGTATTCAAAAACATTTTATAACTTTGTACATATTTGTTGTTGTTGTGAATGACACTTTAAAGTTTATTTATTTATATAGAACTAAATTAACATTTTAACAGATTGAAAAATGACAGTTTATTTTTCTTTTCAATCCTAGATGTTCTTTGTCTCTTCTTTTTTTATTCTTTTTTCTTACTGCTATAGTATAGGAATGAAAGGATAGAAAAAATATGTCATTTTCCTGTTTATCCTGATTCTAACAATAATAATTATCAATTCACACCTGAGGTTATCTTTATTCCAGGAATTTTCTTGTGAGTACTCTTTTTCAGGTTAGGGAATTTTCTTTAAATTACTCTTTGTTTTATTTTTAGTATCAGTAAGCACTCTATATTATTTAGACTAATTATGAAATACAATTTTCATGTTCTACAAATAAAATTATAATCCTGGAATAAAACCTAAGTTATCATATCATATGGTATCTTATTTATTATTTGCTAATTCTTTTAGATTTTTACATATCTTTTAATAAGGGAGAAGAGTTTCAGTTAGTCTTTTCTCATTCAGCTTTGATTTGGTGACAAAAATATAAATATTTCATATGCATTGAAAAAGATTTTGTTTTTCTTTTCTTTGGAATAACTTACATATGATTTGACACAAATATTATGTTATTATGTTCATATGTGTATTCTGATACACATAATACATCATGTTATTACGTATATGAATTCTTTCTTTTTTTATTAAGATTATATAGAGATACAAATGAGAGGAAAACATTATCAAACCATCAATAACCAATGTATATATAAATTGTTATCCGGGGTAATGCCAAAACATGGATGACCACCTTGGGTTTCACCTATTGCAGTTCCCCCAGAAGAACTCTTGCATTAAATGGGTATCTCATGGAGGGATGACATCTGCTTCTGAGATGGTTCCCCTATATTCCCACTCTCCAGTCTCCTAGGAGTTCTTCAAATACACTCCCCCCAACCCATCTCCCTCCCTACACTTCCAAGTATCTTAGGGGCCATCCCCCTATTACGCTGAGAATCATACAATTTGAAGTTATTGTTAGGTTAGCTGTTTAACCTACTGCTTCCCCGTGTATTCTAGCTTCCACAGATGAGAGAAACCATTCATCCCTTGAGTCGCTGAGATTGGGATACTTCACTGAGCACAATTCTTTCCATCTCCATCCATTTGATTTCAAAATCCATAATATTATCTTCTTTAATGGCTGAGTAGTATTCCATTGTATATATGTACCAAAGTTTTTGTATCCACTCATCGAGTGAGGGGCATTTGGGTTGGTTCCATAATCTGGCTATAGTAAATTGAGCTGCTATAAACATTGAGGAAGCCACATCACTATAATATGCTGATTCTAAGTCTTTTGGGAAAATCCCCAGGAGTGGGATAGCTGGGTCATAAGGTGGTTCCATTATAAATTTTTAAGGATTCTCCACACTGCTTTCCATAGTGGCTGAACAAGTTTGCAGCCCCACCAGCAGTGTAACAGTGTTCCTCTTTTCCACAGCCCCTCCAGCATCTATTGTTGTTTGTATCTTCATTTTTTGCCACTCTAACAGGAGTGAGCTGGTATCTCGTTGAAGTTTTGATTTGCATTTCCCTTATAGCTAATATTGTAGAGCAATTTCTCATATATTTATGGGCTTTCTGGACTTCCACTGGAGAGAAGTTCCTTTTGAGTTCTTTAGCCCATTTATTCATCGGATTATTTGTGAGTTTGGAGTTTAGTTTCGTTAGTGCCCTGTATACCCTGGATATTAGCCCTCTGTCCGAGGTATAGCAGGCAAAAGTTTTCTCCCATTCCGTAGGTTCTTTCTTGATGTTCTTGATTAGATCTTTAGCTGTGCAAACACTTTTTAGTTTAATTGCATCCCATTCATTTATTCTTGATTTTACAGCTTGAGCCATGGGAGTTTTATTAAGGAAGTAGCTGCTGACTCCTATGTGGTGTAGTGATGACTCTACTTCTTTTTCTAGTAAGTTTAATGTTGTTGGCTTAATATCCAGGTCTTTGACCCATTTTGATTTAATTTTTGTGCAGGGTGAAAGATAAGGTTCCAGCTTCAGTTGTCTACATATGGCTGTCCAGTTTGTCCAAAACCATTTGTTGAACTGGCTATCTTTCTTCCACACTATAATTTTGCCCCCTTTATCAAATATCAAATATCAAATATCAAATAGGATATGAGGGTTTGTCTCAGGATCTTGTATTTGGTTTCACTGGTCTTCGGTTCTGTTTTGATACCAATACCATGCTGTTTTTGCTACGACAGCTCTATAATATAATTTCGGGTTAGTGATTGAGATACCCCCTATTTCTTCCTTTCTATAGAGTAATGTTTTGGCTAGTCTGGGTCTCCTGTTATTCCATATGAACTTGAGAATTGCTTTTTCTATATCTGTGAAGAATGCCATAGGTATCTTGATGGGGATTGCGTTGAATCTGTAAAGGGCTTTGGGTAGAATGGCCATCTTTATTATATTGATTCTGCCTAACCACGAGCATGGAATGTTTTTCCATCTACTCAGGTCTTCTGCAATTTCCTTTTTTAGTGATTGATAGTTTTCTTTGTAGAGGTCCTTAACATCCTTTGTAAGGATAATGCCCAAGTATTTCACTTTTTAGGAAGCGATGGTGAATGGGAGAGATTTCCTGATTTCTTCTTCTGCGGAATTGTTGCTGGAGTAAAGAAATGCTAGTTTTTTGCTGGAGTGGATCTTAAAGCCAGCTACATTGCTGAAAAGACCTATAAGCTCTAGGAGTTTTCTGGCTGATGTTAGTGGGTCTTCTAGGTATAGCATCATGTCATCAGTGAATAGAGATAACTTAACTTCCTCTTTTCTTATATGAATACCTTTGATTTCCTTGTCTTGCCTGATAGCTCTGGCAAGGGTTACAAGAACTATATTGAACAATAGAGGGGAAAGCATACAGCCTGCCTTGTCTAGTACCAGAATTCAGTGGAAATGCTTTCAGTTTTTCTCCATTGAGGATAATGTTGGCTACGGGTCTGTCGTAAATGTATCTTACATAGTTAAAGTATCTTCGCTTGATCCCTATCTTTTCCAAAGTTTTGAGCATAAAGTGGTGTTGAAGTTTATCAAATGGCTTCTCTGCATCAATTGATGATTATATGATTTTCTATTTTAATTCTGTTTATATGGTAAATTACATTTATTGATTTGCATATGTTGGAACCAGCCTTGTTTTCCTGGAATGAGCCCAGTTGATCATAATGTATTATCTTTTTAATGTGCTTTTGCATCCGATTAGCTAAAATTATATTAAGGATTTTTGCATCAATGTTCATCAGGGAAATTGATCTGTAGTTTTCTTTCCTTGATGTGTCTTTGTTGGGCTTTGGAATCAGTGTAATATTTGCTTCATAAAAAGTGTTTGGGAGTGATCCCACTCTATCAATTTCCTGGAAGAGCTTTTAGAGGATTGGTGTTAGTTCTTCTGTGAAGGCTTGGTAGAATGGCTCTGTATATCCATCCATCATGGGCTTTTCTTTTTTGGGAGAGCTTTGATTGCTGCTTCAATTTCACATTCTTTGATAGGTTGGTTGAGGTTTTCAATGTACTCCAGTGTTAAAGAGGAGATGTCCTGTGTGTCCAAAAACCTGTCCCTGTCCTGGAGGTTATCAAATTTGGCAGAGTATAAGTTTTCAAAATAGGTTCTGACAATCTTCTGTATCTTGGATGAGTCTTTAGTGATATCCCCATTTTCATCTCTGATTTTGTTGATTTGCTTCCTTTCGTTATTCCTTTTGGTGAGGTTGGAAAGGGATCTGTCGATTTTGTTGACTCTTTCAAAGAATCAGCTCTTAGTTTTGTTAATAGTTTGTATAGTTGTTTTTTTTTTTTTTTTGTTCTCCATTTCATTGATTTCAACTCTGATTTTGGTAATTTCCTGTCTTCTGTTGGATTTAGGGTTGGACTGTTCCTCCTTTTGTAGTCGTTTGAATTGGAGCATAATGCTATTAATCTGATCTCTTTCTAGATTTTTGATGTACGCTCACAGTGCTGTAAATTTACCTCTTAAGAATGCCTTCATATTGTCCCAGAGTTTTCAGTATGTTGTTTCCTCATTCTCGTACAATTCCAAAAATTTCTTATTATCTGATTTCATTTCCTCTTTTACCCATTATTCATTTAAGACATAATTATTCAATTTCGAATTATTTGAACAGTTTCTGTTGTTTCTCTTACTTTTGATTGCTAAGATCATAGCATTATGATCTGACAGAATACATGGGATTATATCCACCTTTTTATATTTGTTAAGATTATGTCAGTGAACTAGGATGTGGTCTAGTTTAGAGAAGGATCCATGCGCTGCTGAGAAGAAGGTAAATTCAGCTGTCTTAGGATGGAATATTCTGTAAATGTCTGTTAAGCCCAATTGATTAATAGAGTTGTTTAGATTGGAGATGTCTTTATTGATTTTTTGTTTTCATGATCTGTCTAGAGTTGATAATGGTGTGTTGAAGATCCCCAGGATTATTGTGTTGAGATCCATGAGGGTATTAATGTCCTTAAGTATTTTTTCCATCTATTTGGGGAGGTTCGAATTGGGGGCATAAATGTTGATTATCGTTATATCTTCTTGGTGAACTGTCCCTTTAAGTATGATAAAGTTACCCTCTTTGTCCTTTCTGACTAGTTTTATTTGGAAATGAATTTTGTCAGAAATTAGAATTGCTACACCCTTACTTTTTTGGGCCACAGGCCTGGTAGACATTTTGCCAACCTTTCACTTTCAGCCTGTGACTATATTTGAGTGCAAAATGTGTCTCTCGCAGGCAACGTACTGTTGGATTTTTTTTTTTTTTTGATCCAGTGGGTCAGTCTGTATCTTTTAATTGGGGCATTGAGACCATTCACATTCAAGGATAGAATAGATATGGGAAACTGACTCACAGACTTTGTATCGATAAAAATTTTTGAGTCATCTTGAAAGTCAGTTTTTGTATAGTGTGATTATTGACTCGCCTTTCTTTAAGGATTTAGCATATAATTGGCATTATCTTCTGAATGGAGAATATCTTTCAGAATGTTCTGTAGAGCAGGATTTGTGTTCATGTATCTTGCTAGTTTGAGTTTATCATTGAAGTATTTAATATCCCCTTCATATTTGATGCTGAGTTTTGCTAGATGTATTATCTTTGGATTGAAGTTGTTTTGTAACACTTGAAAGATATTGTTCCAAGCTCTTCTGGCCTTCGTTGTTTGCTATGAAAAATCCATAGTGACCCGAATGGGTTTGCCTCTGAGTGTGATTTTGGGTTTTCTCTAGCAGCTTTTAGAATTCTCTCCTTGATTTCTCTGTTATTCATTTTGTATATGATATGTCTTTGCAAGTTTCTCAATTGATTAGGTCTATTTGGAGTTCTACAAGCATCTTGTATGTGATAATCCGGATCGATAGTAATATGAGTGAAGTTCTCACTCATGATTTCACTTAAAAGGTTCTTTAAGCCTCTTGTTTGCTGTTCAGAATTTTCCTCCAGGCCAATGATTCTCAGATTATTATGCCTCATCTCATCAAATATTACTTGGAAGTTCTGACTATGTAATATAAGTTGTTTATCTTGCTTATCTTCTTTGATTTCTACATTGTTTAGGCGATCCTCATTTTTCAATACTCTTTCTTCAAGAGCTGAAGTTCTATTTTCAGTGGAGTAAGCTCTGGTGTTGGTGTCTTCCAATGAAGATTTGATTTGGATAACCGTATTTTTCAAACTTGATAGCTCTGCTACATCTCTTTTCAGGATGTCTATATCTTTGTATAGCTGATCTTTCATCTCCTGGAACTGTTCCCTTATTTCCCTGTAGAAGTTTTCCCTCATCTCTTGAAATTGCTCTCTGAACTCTTTCCTTATTTCATCTCTCAACTCTTTGTTTGCATTACTAATCATAAAGCTGACACAATACCTTTGGTTTTCATCTAGGTCTCCAGCCATGGGTTCCTTTGGTGGAGAACTGTGGGATTTTGGAAGTGAGATATTTCCCCTTTTCCTCATTTTCTGAGTCCAAGAGCGTGAATTGTACTTCAAGAAAGTTGCTCTTGGTGGAGTAATTGGAGTTTCTTATGGCTTTGTTTCATTGTGATGGGTTACTTTGAGAGAGATCTCACATTGGATTATGAGAGCAAGCCAGTGCCCATTTTGAAGCATGTCTATTTCTTCAGATAGCAGGGTCTCTCAGATAGTGGAGAAGGAATGACTAGGAATTCAAGAAGGTGAGTTGGGGAGTAAAAAATCACTCTTGCCTTCAAGTAAAGAGGAACAAGGGATTGGGGGGAGTAGGTTATTCTATTAGGACTAAGGAAAATATAGGATTGGGATGCGGGAAGGGTAAAGACTTTGTGTGAGGGTGAGAAAAAATGCTTATATTAGGGATTATCAGAGTACAGAGGAGGAAGAAGTTAGTATGGGGTGTGGTTATCTTCACTTTACAGAGGCTGAGTCTATCCTGGTTGGGATCCAATGTTATAGAGGTAGCAGTAGGGATTAAGGAGACTTAGAAAGAGCAGTAACCAATCACCAATACATACACACAAATAAATATTTACATCCTGTGGCGGGCGGCACCCAGGGCCCATGCCACACAGGCAGCTTTAAGATGGTGGCTGGTGGCTGGTGGCTGGCCAAACCAAGTCAGCTGACCTCTTGCTGTTCCTGGTTCTTGTGCTTGCAACATCTGACAACCTAGGGACAACCAATAGGAGCCGGCAGCAGAGTTTTCTTCCTCATAGCAACAGCCTACGGATTGGTTCACTTTTACTATTTAAGCTGTTTGACTTCCTGAATAAAGAGATCTCTGCAAGCAACAAGAGTGTACACGTCTTTATTGCCGCTTTGCTGGTCGAACGCGGCAAATGGTGGCCCATAGGGGAACGCGAAAACCAATTGTAAGTATTAATGGTAAATTGAAATTTAACTAGCAGACCCTGTTTGAACAGGAATAGGGACCTCAAGGCTAACAGAAGAGTCTCCGTGAGGGACTAACGGAAGAGTCTCCACTGAGGGACTAACTGAGGAGTCTCCGCTGAGGGACTAACAGAGGAGTCTCCGCTGAGGGACTAACAGAAGAGTCTCCCTGAGGGACTAAGCAAGTGGCTGCAAGACAGCA
>PVKS010051733.1:0-11026 GCA_004027875.1 Aplodontia rufa | reverse complement strand
TAGGAGTCTGGTGATGGGGAAGATGGGGGAACCATTCCAGAAGCTGATGTTATTCCTACACTAGATACCCATTTAACACATGAGTTCTTCTGGGGGAAACTGCATTAGATGAAACCCACAGTAGCTTATCTATGTGTTAGCATTACCCCTGGTTATCAAAGTTTATACACAATGATTGCTACAGTTTTGACAATGTTTCCCCCTTATCTGTATCCTGTATCGCAATATACTTCTAATAAAAGTGGGAAAAAAATAAAAAAATAAATAAATCAAGATGGGGAGGAGGACAGCCTCTCAGATCTCCCAGATGTAAACTGAGCCCCTGAGGCCGAGAAATGTTAAGTCACCTTCAAGGTCTCCTATCTGTGATGGACAGAGACTTTGTTTTTTGGATTCTCCCAGTAAAATTTTATCCATGAGATACATTTTCCAGAGGAAACATCTATCTATCTCCCATATCTCCTGCTTGGGAAATGATCAGTTGGGTAAGGCCCATTAACCTAGCAAAGGTGTACCTAAAGATAAAAGGAAGTAAACCATAATTGGACTTTAAGGGGGGAGATATAAAGTAAAAACTCTTGTAATTATATCATCCTCACTAGGTAATTCAGCCATTGACACCAATACTTGAATACCCTCCATCATTCAACACACCTAGTGAACACTGAATATGCTTAAGACTCTTGAGTTCCCTTTTCTTTAAAAAGGAAAGTTTACACTAAAAGCAAACCTGATGGTATCCATGGATCAGAAGATGGTTTGGTCAAGGTGTTCACTTGCTCCCAATTGAAGTCATCACCATCAGCTTGACTATATCTACATGTGCCATGTGCCTCATCAAAAAGGCAACCAACTAAAATGTGAAAGAATGAAAAGTAATGTTAATGACAACCAGACCTCTGAAATGAGCTGTGATGATTACATCTTAATGACAAACTAAATCTGATTTGGCCATTTTTCCTCAGGATCTGTGGCTCTCACCATTATTGTATTCTTGCCAAGTACTGCTGAGTATTAACCATGATTTGCTTATACCAACAAATTATAGTACTCTCCAAAAGGAATCTAACATCAAGAGAAGATAACTGAAAGCAAGATCTAACCCAATTTATAATTCAAATTTTCCAGATGTGTAGGAATTTCAAATAAACATTGTGCACTCAAAACCTTAATAGAACTACCTTGAGCAATAAAAGTATCATATATCCAAAAAGAAGAAAGATCAAATAATGTTTTCACCACAATACTGGCACAATGATAGAAGACAAGATGCAATACAAACTATGAAAAAAATGCAAAACACTTTTCAAATGCTTATTCTAAAATCTAAATAAAAATAACATTTGCTTTAATATTTTCGAGACTTGGGGTTTCAAAATTAAAAAGAGATTATAAATTTACTTTATAGTCCATGTAAATTCTAAAGGCAAAATAATTTCAAGTCTAAACATATGGTAAACATCTGCTTCATTCTGCTACTAGGAATGATGCCATTTAAATAAGGAAATACAAAATAATAGCAGTATGTATAGTAGTTTATCTCTTTCATCAAACAATAGTTTTCAGCACACCGATGAATTTAGATTTTACCTCACATCCTCTTAAATGTCTGTTACTTTGAATTATTATAGCATCGTAAATTTTCCCAAATGTTTCACTAGAGGAACATGAGTTCTTATATCAACCATATTAATGACAGTGAAAATTCCACTGTACATCATATAATACATGCTAGATATTATGATGTAAAGTGATAACAATATTCAATGTTAATTATATTAATTTAAAAATATTTATCATAAGTGTTTGCCAACAAGAATCAAGATCTGGGTCAAGAGAACATGAATTTAAGAATATGTTTGCAAGGTGTTCCTGGTGGCAAGGTGATATATATACAAAACATGTTATGGATTTCCTGATGTAACTTCCATCTAAATGCTCAAGTCAATGCTACACCCTCCAGGACATGCAGCCAGTCTCTGAAGCGGTGA
Source organism: Aplodontia rufa (assembly GCA_004027875.1). Classification (NCBI taxonomy): domain Eukaryota; kingdom Metazoa; phylum Chordata; class Mammalia; order Rodentia; family Aplodontiidae; genus Aplodontia; species Aplodontia rufa. The sequence continues at coordinate 9,035 of PVKS010051733.1, read as the reverse complement.
GGCACTCAGAATTTTGTAAAGTATAATTCCCATGTAGAAAATTCCCCTAAAAATGGCCCAAATGCTCATCTTGAGATGGAAACTCATTTATCTTAGTTCCACCCCTAAAGAAATAGTAAAAAATCTCAGTTCTTGCACAGGAAATATGATCATGTGAAAAGAGTTCTCATGCTTCCAGTCTTTCCTTCTTCAAGCAAAACATGCTTTGCTCCCCTTAAATGTCTCCTGCTTGTTGGGTTTCAGACTCCTCAGTAGCTTTGAAGCTCCTCTCTGAAGAGTTGCCCAGAAGAATGGCACTCAGTGCTAGACCCAGAATTCAACTGGCTCCTTCCCTTGACTTCTGGACTTCCAACAGCCCAGACAGAGTTACTGGCTATTCTGAGCTACTGAGAGGCTCAAACCCATCCATCCTTGCCAATGAGTTATTTCTTCTCTTCTATAATGAATGATTTTCTGAATTTAAATACAGGAGTGTCCACTTATCCTTCTCAACCCTGTCTCATTTTTAGTGAAACATCACAGCTTGTGGAAAGCTTTTGGAATCCTGAGTGTGTTGTTCAGGTACTAGTCATTATACCTAAGTTAACATTATAGGTAGAACATTCCTAATCAGAAAATCCAAAATTGGCCTAAATTTTTTGAATACCAATATGACACCACAAGTAGAAAATGCCACATCTGACTTCATGCAATGGGTCACATTCAAAATGAAGGTGCACTTAAAATATTGCATAAAATTTATCTTCAGGTTATGTGTATATGGTACATGTGAAACATAAATGAACTTTGTGTTCAGACTTGGGTCCCATCCCCATAGCAGTCATTATGTATATGTGGATATTTCTAATTTTTAAAAATCCAAAATCCAAAACATTTCTGATCTCAATCATTTTTGAAAAGGGATACTCAGCTCGTACCTGAAAATGGGATGAGCATCTTTCAATGCCTGTTTCCGGTGTGCTGTTAAATGTTACATGGGGTAGAGTCAGGGACCTCAGAACTGTTGTAAATGGCCTCCCCCAGCTTTCTAGACATTTCTTAGTCCTTGGTTCCCATCTTCAGGGTGAATTTAGCTTACTGACGTCAGTAATGCTTCTAACACTTCTGGCCCAACTAAATCTCCTGGGAACAGAAAACTCACTATGTGGAATTTAAAACAATGATTTATCTTGACAACCATCAGTAATTTGTATTTTCCTCTTACCAGGTTTTAACAAGGTCAGAAGCTCTTGGCTGTTCTGTCATTACACTTTGTTCTTGATTCTTTGATGATGAATCCCTCATAACTGTAAGACCATGTTTATCAAAGAAAAATCAAAAACTCAAATAAATAAAAAATAAATTGAACAAGTTCAGAGGCAAAGCAGATACATTGAATACATAATGCTAACAATTTTCAAATTAGAGGTAAGAAATGTTAGAAAATTACACAAATTTTTATGGTCTTTTCCCCATCTAGGTTGCAAACCCTGGTTTTGATGTAGAGAATAGCTTCAGTGCTGAAGGGACAGTCCAACAGCAGTAGCACAAATAATAGTTCGAAAGAATGAAATAATCATAAATTTTGACATAAAAGGGACCCCAGCAAAAACAGACAGCACCCTGATGGAAGTCCTGTTGTGTAATCTTAAACAGAGAGAAATAGCTATAGGCATCCACTGAACTGCATCAGACTGGTTAAAGATCTGGTTTACAAAACAGCTGTTGGCACTGAAGATGGACCCAGATACCAAGGCAATAGCATCAAACCTGGAAAACCAATTCGATGCCTATGAGGGGATATTATTTCCCCATTACACAAAGCTGTTTTTATCACATGATAGGAAACATAAAAAGTAGGATATAGTTCTTTCTGGACCCATATCTGATTACCAAGCCCCTTGAAAATAGAATCACCCTGAATTTCCAATGGCCCTAAGATATATGCACAACAACCTTCCTTGACTTGGTAATCCCTAGAGCTGCTATTGGCTAAGCTCCCAAAGGACACTTTTTAAAAGAACAGTCAATGAATTCCCCTTCATTCCTATGCAGGATCTGGCTGCAATAATTTTTGTCTAGAAAAACTTTGAAGTGTAATGTAATATTCACCTAAACACTGAAATCCACCTTAATACTGTCCCACAAAACATCTTGCCTGGCTCTTCTGGGGTATCCCAAGATAAAACAGCTGAAAATTGTGACTAAATCACTGAGCATGTTCACTTTTTATTGTGGTTGAAACTATAAGCCAGTTAAATGTTAATAAAATCTCCACAAATTATGGATTTTTAATTCCTTTTCTTATCCTGGAAATAATTATATGGCAAAGCTAACTGCCTTTAAAGGTCATTCCTGATTTATGAAAATAAAATATTGTCATTTGCATGTTGGAGAGAATTTACCATTTTTCTTTCTTTGGAGTAGCAGAAATTACTACAACAATCAGATGAAATCATTAAGGTACAAGGTATGGAGAATTGGACTACCTTTATCCCAAAGCAAACCCTGAGATTTTTCACCTCAATATTCGATGTCCTACTGAAACTCCAGGCCTGGCAAGAAGACAAAAGAGAACAAACTGACAAGGATTACAGTTGGCCATTGAAAGACATATTTAAAAAAGCCTTTTTATTGTGAGCCACAATCATGCCATATTGACCAGCAGTCCTACATGCACAATTTACTAATGAAATGTATCTCTACTGAGATACGGCAATATTTTTTACTGTGTTCTATTTCACATCATAAAAAGGCCAATGGAGTGATTTCAGGGTCCTCTAAAATTTGTTAATTGTAATCACTAAGGTTTTGGGGTGAGAGCTACTACCTGAGATAGTCTATTTAGTTTGAAGTTATTAATCAACACTCAGTATGTGAGAACAACATTGAGATACTCAGAGATCAATGCATGATGTGCAAAGTTCTCTGGTACTTGCCTCAATGTGGACCTGGTGTTCTCTCCATGCTATTTAAGGGAAAATATGGTTTTATTGATTCCTCACAACCAGTGTAAGACTATTGTCTCAATATGTCCGATTCAAAGAACTTATTGCAGAAGAAAAACCATGTAAATATTTACATGTGGTATTTCACTTAATTTTCTTAAAGACCTATCCCTATACCAGTTATTAGCATTTATTACATGTCTCAGCTCTATATACACTTTTCATCACTTCCTCTGCAATAATGTGCCCAGGCTCTTTATCTATATTCCCTGTCACAATGGACAAGAAGCTAAGTTTCTCATTAGAGGGTATGAAGGAGACTGTGCATGAAGGAGAGGTGGCCTCATGGAACTCCTTGGTCCTGGCAGGATCCTCAGCACACCATGCAGAGGCCTTCACTGGCCCTGACTCCTCTAGAAACAGGAACCTGACCCTGGACTTCTGGGGTTTGAAGCAGAAGGCTTCAGTGGAACATCACACAGCTTTCTATGCCCCTGCTTCCTCTCTGTAGAAGGTGTATTCCAAGTTCTGCTGGCTCAGCTTTGTAGTGACTTCCCTGTCATCTGATGGGCTGCAGCACTGCCCTTGGTCTCAGTCCTGAAATGGTGTCCTGCTTGGGTCATGTCTGCCAATATGCACAGTGGCAGTTCCATTCACTATTTCTTTAGAGCTCTTATTGTCTGTATTACCCAATCTCTCCATTTCAACCCCTCATTATATATTCAGGGTTGTGTTTTGAGTTTTGATTTGTGTGTGGGTGTGTGTGGGGGTGAGTGGGTGGGGCTAGGTTCTGGTGGATGGACCCCAGAGTCACTGTACCAATAAGCTAAGTCTTCAGCCCTTTTTATTTTGAGACAGGGTCTCACTAAGTTGCTAAGGCTGGCCTCAAACTTGAAATCCTCTTGCCTCAGTTTCCCCAGTACCTGAGATTACAAGTTGACCACATCAGGTCTGGCTAATTCTTTATTCTTTATATTAGATTTTCCCTACTCAAGTTACTGTGCTGTTTGTTTCCTGACTGGATCCTGAACAACATGGTCTAGTTTTGACAAATGGCATTGTTAAGTATATCTCCCCACAAAGTCCCAAACATTTCAGTGCAGACTTAGCAGTCCAACCAAAGTCTGCATTCAAAAGTCATGGTTTTTTTCCCAGTCTATATATTTTCATCTATAGCTAAAAAGTAAACAATACAATAACAGTTAAGTGAGCTGCATTGTAAATAAGCTCCTGAAACTGTTGTTTCTAAGAATACAGTGAGGACAAAGAAATGTTAATTGCATAAATTTGTGAGATAAGCATATTTTGAATTATTCTGTCTTTTAGAGGTTAAATTGATTTATACACTCTAGGCAATTGCTCCTATTGTTGTAATTATAGCCCATTTAAATCATTTTGTTAAAAGGACTTTAGGACTCCTTGAGGAGCTTTCTGGAACACTTTCTCATTTGTTCTAATATAGAGTGACCCTTTTTAAGGCAGCTGTTATCAAAGTCACAAAGTATGAAATGGGTATCTCCATAGAGAACACAGATCAAAAAATAGTGCTAAAGTACCTCCCAGAAGAATTAATATTGTCTTCTATTTTCCTAAAATACATGCAATCTTTTGTGGTTCTACCCATTTATTTCAGATTTAAAAACCGTGCTAGATAAATGGCTACCCAATTCAAAGGATAGGCAGGAAATGAGCTATAAAGGACATGATTGCTTTAAGAGTTAAAGAAGAAACTTATACCAACAAGCCAGAGCCCCTGCTTTCTTCTTGGAAATCACAATGACATCTATATTTAATTGCCTGTCAAACAATAGAAGTATATAATGCCTCTTAAACTTTGAGTGTGCTGGTGATATTTAGTGAATCAGACACTAAGCATTATAGAAATGCTCTCCTACGTAATTTAATCTAGCAAGCAGCTTTTAAACTTTGCACACCCATTTGAATGGCTAATGCTGTACTGTATTGTAGAAAGCTTCTTTCACCCATGGATACACCTTATATATACAAAGGAAGTGTGTTGTATTGTTCTTAAAGTACCTATGCCTTATTAATTGTACTACATAATTCATATAAATCTATGGATTACTTTATGGATGACTATACTTGATGTTTGGAAACAGGAATACAAATGAACCAACACTGATGTTTATGAATATCTTAGGCTAGCCAAGAAAAGGTAACTGACAAGAGAAAATTGAAAGATGAGATGGTAGTGGTTGTTTATACTCCCCTGTAAATATCTGTATTAGGTTATGAGCAATGGACAGTTATAAAGCAATGGAAAGTTAGACAAGTTTAAAATTACAGGAATACCCATTTAAATTGAATCATATTTTCAGACTTTTCAGTGACTAATGTGTCTTAAAATTGATAAAGATACATGTGAATTTTGAAATAAAATTAAAGAAAATAATACCTTATAGAATAAATAATTGCTCCTCTGTTAAACCCTCCAGAGCCATCAAAGTAGAATTTTCCTGCTGAGATAGCAAAATTTATGAAGTAGGCAGAAAAGCAAATCCAGAGCAACAAAAGATTCAGGATAAGTATGGTGTGTACAACAAGTGTGTGTGTGTATATGTCTCATCTTCCTATTTGGCTAAGACAACAAAAGGATTCTGTGAGATGTCTTCAGGAACAAAAAGGAAATAGAAAAGCCTTGTATCATATAATTAATGTTATTTTTATTGTTTATATTTTTATAATTTCCATAATGAAATATAACTTGACATATCACACATATTCATTTGATATAAGTGAAGCAATGATTTTATTATATAGTATTTTGGAAGTTTAGAATCAAATCTCTATGTTTTTGGAAATAATTAAATGTAATTATACTCACTTCAATCACTACATAAGTACCTACAACATAGTTGTTAATATTATTTTTACATAGAGTGTTTACATATGTAAGAGCACATTCATGGGTTAGTTTAAATAGGGGTTAAAATTTTTTTTAATTCTTTAAATCATTTAAAAAGAGGCTAATTGTCCATTCAAATTCTGATAATTGGGTATATTAGGACTGCAGAAACTGTTTCAACTCTCTTGCTGTCTATTTTGTTTGCAATGTTTATAACGTTTAAAGTGATATTGAGAAGTAGAGCATACTCTGTTTTCCAAAATAATGAACTAAAACAGTTTTCTAAGTCTAGCATTTGAAAGTTACTGCTAGCTATATTAATGATGCTAAGATAATTGGAAGCATTTCAAAATATATCATACAGACTTAAATGAACTACAGTGATCTGAGATACAGTAAAAATTTAATATAACTCAAAATAATAAATCTAATAATAAAATGGAAACAGCCAGTAGTAAAGGGGAACTTAGGGGATAAAGAGATAATTGTATTTAAAACCAAAATTAAAGAAAATTTCTGTAATTAAGTGGAATTACATTTGAATTCCTTAGTGAACAGCAAAAAGAGCAATATTGTGTTGATATAGGTTTCAGAGAGTAATTGAAGGCCCAAATTTCCTAGCTAAGAACTTTACAAATCCAAGGGAAATAATCCAGTACATGTTCCTTTCTTGCAAGATACAAGTGATCATAATGGCCATGAGAATATTAGGAAAGTAAATAAGTTTCTAAATTTATAAAACCAAAGGAAATATCCTGATTCTATTTTATCATATATACTATAAAACTTTAATGTGTAAAGAAATAGTTTCATGATTTGACTTGAAAGAAATCTTTGGTTCTTCTTGCTCCTTGCACATTGTCTCCTGGAGCTTTAGTCTTCCCAGGTCAAGAGGGCAAGTTAGCTGGACTCCCCACTCACCTATGTCTACAATATTGCATTTATGAAAAACTACAATGTGCTAGGTGCATCCCAGGATGTGGATATAACTACACCCTCTTTCACCAGGGTGTTTCTGTAGCAAGTTTTCATATTCTTTAAGATGATCACCTTTCCACTGTGAAAAAAAAGAGTTTATATTTCCTGTAGAATTTACTATTTCATTGCTTTTGGGAATGTTAAAATACATATTGCACCAAGAGATTAATTCAAAAGTAAATAATTTTCTAAAAGAGTCTTATGAACAGCACTTGCATTTTGGACCACACAAATTATAGGTGAATCAAGAGTGAAAATTAATAACTGGAAGACTCAAGCATATGTGTTAATAAATCTAAAATTATCATAAGAATAAATTTAACACTCAATTAAAATGCTCTGAAATAACAGTCCTGATTTAAATAAGTTAATACTACAATGTAGTGCTTCATGAGTTTGCCTCAGAAGAATGGTCTACATAACATTCTTTCTCTAAAATATGAACTTAAGCTCAGGGAGAGGAAGATGGTGTCTTGAAGCATGACAGCATTCGCTGGGGCTCTGACTCTGACTGGGAAAAATCCACTGCATCAGCAATTTTCCAAGGTGCGTTCAGGAGAAACTATATTTGATTGTCTACTACTAGTTTGTGAAGCTTTTTAATAAGGAACCGAGTCTTAGGAGTTTTGCAAGAAGGGAAAAAGAAAAAAAATTCTAAAAAAAAGAAACGGGGGTTTTCCCTCTCCCGCCACGGGCACATAAGCCTGCCACTGCGGACAGTCTGCCAGAAAGAGTTCTGTCTGCACCCCCCCAGGATTACTGGTGCAGCTCCTTGCTTGGTGTAGCATTCCTACGAGTTTGGAAATAGCAAGTTTCTGGCTGTTCTATCAAGAATGGGAACAATACCCTTCAGTCCCGCAGTACGCTGGACACATTCCCGACCCGCTCCAGGGACAGGAATATAAACGGCAGCCGCCGATCCAACGGGTCTGATCGGAAACATAGATTCCATCACTAAACCCACCCTGTCCGTAACTAATTAGAAACCCGCCAAACTCATACTCTGTGAGGGGCTATAGTCGTGTTTGAGGACGGCCCCTGGGGTGCACAGTAGTTCATCGCCATTACAAATGACAGTACTACATTTCCCATCAGCTGCAAAGGCGGGACTACAGTTCTCTTGTTGGAACTAGGGGAATTTTTTCCCTGTACGGGCAAGAACACTGATGACTTCCTTTTCGTTCCGTGCGCTCCTTGGTCAAAATCCCGCACCATATGCAGAGACTGGGCAGCAAACTGCATTAAAGATCCAGTGGGTCTGAGCAGAAACATAGATTTCATCGCTAACCCCATCCAGTCCGTAACTAATTAGAACCCCGCCAACATTGCATTCTGTGAAGGGAGAGAGCTGTGCTCGGAGACAGCCGCCGTCTCCAGGCGCCCGGTTGCTCGCCGCCAGTATGTACGAAAGGACGGGACTACATTTCCCATCGGCCACATAGGCGGGGCTACAGACCGGAGCGTATGCTGGAAGGAAGAGAAACTTCTCTGTTCTGCTAGCATCGGTGGCAATTACATTACGTACCATGCTCACCGGTCACAAGTCCGCATCTGCTACAGAAGTAGCCAAGACTGCAAATACAAGCAGAGCCACAGATACTGTTGCTGGACCACCCCCTATCCTAAGTAAAACACTCATCTCCCAAGCCCGCATATTGTGGGGAGCAATCCTGGTACCGGGAGACAGCCTGCAGGGGGCCACAGACTGAGAGACATTCAATTTGAGGTCCCAGAGACACCCTCGTTGTCTATAGATACAAAATTTCATTAAGAATTTTTTATTTGGTATTTTGTTTTCTTTTACTTTTTTAGCTTTTAATTTTTTCAATTTTTTAACTCATTATCTTTTTAATTTTTGACTCCTGCTCTATCTTATTTTTTATGTTAGCATATTTTATTTAATTTTTTTAAATTTTTTTATTTTTTTTTTATTACACTGATTTTTTTTCTCTTTTTTCTTCTTCTTCCTCTTTCTCTCCTTTCTCTTTCTTTCTTTGCCTCTCTTCCTCTCTTTCTCATTTCTAGCTTTACGGTTAAAACTAAAGTCAAAGTTGGTGGATGTAAATATTTAACTGTGTGTATATATTGTTGATTGAGTACTACTTTTTCTAAGTCTTCTTTTTTTTTTTAATTTTTTATTTTGAGCAAACTTACAAGATTTTAACAAAATAATATAAAATGTGTATGAAATATGCATATATTCTGGATTTTGCAATTATCCCCAGGAGTGCCCCCCCAATTACCCTCCCTTATCCCTCCCTTCC
>PVKS010051732.1:0-11034 GCA_004027875.1 Aplodontia rufa | reverse complement strand
GGGACTTGTTTATGTTTAGGATGGTAAGAAAGACTTTAGTCAATGGTTGGGGCGACTGGAATGGGGTTTTACAATAGGGATGGGAAAATCAAATTCTTCTCCAAAATAAGTGGAACAGGGTGGGGGTCAGTAGGTGGAGGACAGAAATTTGCTAAGAGGAAACATCAAGGCTAAGTGGATCCTTGCTAGACAATGCCACATGGTTCTTGCTAAAAGGATGTCAGGTGATAAGATAACAAGGATGGAGAATGAGGAATTTGATTAGATGTCAGGAGTGGGGATTTTTGCTAAAGGGACACAGCAAGATTCTTGCTAAAACTAATCTAAACAGGTCTAGGACAGAGCCCAGGTTTGGGGACTTTAAGTTTACAAGAATCTGATTAGAGATAGGTCAGACTGAGAGTCTTTGCCAGTTCCCCTCTTGTTCAAGGAAAGAAAAGACATTCTTTCCTTTAAATGATAGAAGTCACTTTATCATTGGATCAGCTTTTGTTCATTAGGGATCTGCTGAACTATCTGTGGAAAGGACGGTGTTAGAGGGTGCTTTACTGAAGGGAATGTCATACCTCAATGGGCTGACCTCCAGAGCACTGGCTCAGGAATCAGGCTCACAAATGGATTCCCAATGAGTCAGCCAAGAGCTAACTAACCCAAAGTTTTCCAAGGCGCGTACTTAGATCTGGGAGAGGGAGGCCTGGAGATCCAGTGATGGATCTCAACCTATCCACCATAACTGTTAAAGAAAAAATATGTATGACACTTTTTTAAGATGATAATGAAGATCTTATTCAAGAGAAGCTACTACAGGGTGGCTTTGTAGTAGGAGAGTGAGATCAGGCTAAATTCTCAAAGGGACTTTTCATAAAGTGAGGGAGGCTTACCAAAACAGGGACAGTGAGGTACCCTTCAGTTAACTGAGGCTATTGCTTTCCCTGGAGGGGCAACCCTGTCATAAACCAGAGGGTGAGGGAACCCACATGCTCTCTACATCAGTCAGCTCCCTATCAAAGAAGGGTGGAAAGTGGATGTGGAGAAACAAATAGAAAGTCAACAGTAGCTATGGTGGGAATGGATTTACCCCTCTATGTCTGCGCACAAGAAATCCCTCATTGTTTATTTCTCTAAATCAAGATGAAACTGGCTCAATGAGTCATTATGATAATAGAATACACACACACTCTCACACACACTCTCTCACACACACGCACACACTCACACGCGCACACGCACACACACACTTGCATTACAGAGCCCTCCTATTTGATACTGTTATATAAAAACACTGGGTCTTCCATGAGTGTGGGAAAAATTGAAAGGGGTTTCCCTTAGCATACAGCAATCACGATCCATAGGGCATGTCTGTCTGGTTTTTTGTTTTTTTTGTTTTTTTTCTTTTTTGCCGTCATGACTCTTAGTAAATAGCTGTTTGTGTTTCTTTGGGAAGGACTCCCTCCTAGGTGTATATAGTTTGGTGGGATTAAATCTTCCACTCTTCCTGGGACAATGGGTAGTAACAAACCCAGCCAAGCCATTCACACTCAGTTTTCTGGGAGTTTGAATTGGAGCTGAGTATTTTACCCCAGGCAGAAGAAAATTAGTGGACCCTGATGCATCCATCAGTGGCGCCTCCAAGTGAACATTGCTGGCTATCTACACCCCTGAGTTGCTCAGATTTTTACTTTGATGAGGACTTTCAGTTTCCCGCTTGATTCTGTGAGATCTTCCCTGTTTTTTTTTTGGTGGTCAGGATAGTTCTTATTGCTTCCAGCCAAGCACCCTGGTACATCGTTGTTGCCAGGGCTGTGACTACTCATTGGCTGCAGTGAGGCCCTCGAGGAGATCTTGCCCTGACCACAGGCTTGCCAGAGAGCAGCCTTGCTGCAGCTCATGATGCTGTGGGCTCAGTTCATTTCCAGGTAGCCACGTGGGGACAGAGTGCATGTCCCCGCTGAACCCCTGCCATCTTCTGAAAAAGCGTCAGTTCCTGCTATTCCAAACCTCAGAACTCTCCTCTTTCCTGACAAGTCACCTCTTCCCTTGGTAGCCTACAGTTTTGAAAACAGAATCTGTTGATTCCTTTCAGGCAAGGTAAGTCCTAGACTTCTAGGACTCTAAGGCCTTGGACTGTCTTCATAAGTTGTAGGGTGCTGGGAAAATACATATTCTGTTGTGAGAAAATTTAGCACAAGAAGAAAACCAAACAAACTAAAAATATTGTTAATTTCCCAATTAGATCATCCTGAAATGTGACTTTCTATATCTTTTGACAGAAAGTATCTAAACCTAGATGAGTATGTATGGAATCTTTTCCTTCCCTCAGTTACATTTATGATATCTATGTATCTGTGCCTATATCATGAATGTAATTTACTACTAAGCTATAAGGGGCTTCTGCTTTTGAAAATACATTTTTATTTGTGCATAACTGAATCTATTCATTAGCTGTAATAACATTTCTTTTAGGAGTGTTGGCAAAATGAATGAAATCATGTCTACAATAAATAAATCTCTACTAACTCACTGGCATTGACCTTTAATAATCCTAAGCAACAAAAAAGAGCCGAAATAATTGAGACTAAAACTCCCAGTTTTGTTCTGACTCCCCTCATTGTGCCCACCTGTGATCACCTGATCACCTGGCTGCACACCGCTCCTGCTCCCTCCCCCATGCTCCATGTGAGCCTCTCTCTCTGCCTCAGTAACTACTGTCTGTTCAGTCTTTTGCCCTTCTACTTTTTTTATGTCAAAGTTATAGCTCACCACTTGTAAGACATTTTCCAAGACTGATTAGAATTTTGCCTGTATGCAATATGAGCATATTTTATAAATCCAAGTGCATGTTTACTCTTCAACTCATGTGTATTTAAGTTTCCCTATTTATCATCCATTTCTATCTATCTATCATCTGTCTATAGCTATCATTTATTTAACTACCTTTTCTGTGCTATATAAACATAGAATGTGTTAAGTGCTAAAATTTATTTATGAATAAACATTCAAGTAGATGTAAGCAGAAAACCTTCCTCAAAGGGAGAAAAATTCTTTGTACCTCATATGCCAGTTTATAAAGTTTGGGCAAGCAGGACTGGAAACCGTGTAATAATGTAATGGTGACAGATTAGTACTCCATAGTGACACACAAGTCGTGAGGGTTCAAAAGGCCACAATGCCAAGGATAAGTAGCCTTGATCGAGGAAGAACTTAGTGTCAGAAAAAATTAATGATTCTGGTCAGTTGGAAGATTGGGAAATTTCTTAAATTTCTGACAATCAAGTTAGTGCTATGGGAAGGAAATATTGTATTGTGATTTATAATTGTTAATCATAAATCATCAGTTTGAATGTAAAAGGAGAGAGAATATCAGTTATGTTTATGTTTTATGTACCAGGAAACAGTGATTTCAGTATCTTTATGGTTTATATCCCTCAAATCCCTGTCAAAGAATGCTTATAAATTTACATATAGGCAGAAACTGACAAGACCCACAAGAAAAAATTTCTAGGCATAAACAACAAGTCCTTCTTTACCACACTCAGGTATCATAGAGACTGAAACCCCATTAGAGATTACTATTCTGCATTATGTGTTACACTTTTTCCCCATGTTTATTAATTTAGCAAAACACCCTTTCTGAGCACTGACATCATCAGGGTACTGCAGGAGACGATAAAGATGCAGAAGACTTGATTCTAATAAAAATTATGTTAAATACAAAACAAGCCATGCTCTAGGGGAAGGTGAAGACAGTGTGAAGGAGAGAGTTCAAGGAATAGTGGTCATTTCCATTGGAAGAGCATCTAAAAGGTCCTGATGGTGACTGCCTGCATAGGCACCTAGAAGGGAGCAAAGTCCAAGGGCAGGAGAGTCACCAGAACACTGGACACAGATTGCTCTTGGCATAACTTTCCCTAGGATTAGCCCTGTGTGCTAGTTTGTGTTCTACAGAAAAATAGAACTATTAGGATAGATGGATGGATGGATGATGTATGGATGATGAATAGATGAGGGAATAGATGAATGATGGATGGATGATGGATGGATGGATGGGTGGATGATGGATGGATGGATGATGGATGGATGGCTGGATGATGGATGGATGGATGGATGATGGATGGATGATGGATGAATTGATGATGGATGGATGGATGATGGATGGAAGGATGATACAGGATATCCAGTTGACCCCTGATCAACACAGGTTTGAACTGTGCAGTTTCACTTTTAGGTGAATTCCTTGTTTGAATTCACATAAAATTTAAATTGCTTTGGAAAAACTTGCAGATAAACCATGTAGCATAGAAATATGGCAAAAATTGAAAAAAGATATTTTATGAATTCATAAAATATATGTTGTTAAAATTTATAATTTATTACTGTGAAATATACACAAATCTATTATAAAACTTACCAAACCTTACACACCCACTTATAAAACCTACATGCCACCAATTAAAGTCAAGAGAAATGCAAACAAATGTAAAGACGAAGTATTAAATTGTAACTGCAGTACACGATGTACTACTCCAATAACTCATAGCCATCTTCTGTTCTTTTGTGGGGCACTCAAGTGTTCTAAGTCTGCTTGAACACCAAGTGACACTAACCACCTCTGTGTGAGCTGTTCATCTCTCCAGTAAATTTCTATAGTGGTAAAAAGTGAGAGCTTGTGGCTCTCAATTCTCATGTAATTTTCATGATATATAGTACATTTGAGTTATTCCATATGTGTCAGTTGACCTCTGATGGAACTGGCAAGGCTTCCATTCAATATCAGGCTATTAGTAGCTAAGTCTTTTAGGATTTAATGGTCATACATGAATTTTTGACTGCACAGTAGTTGGTGTACCTATTCCCTATCACCCATGTGATTCACAGATCACTTGTGTAAATTTATGGCCATGCATTGCAATATATTGCAAATGGGGACATGTTTTATAAAAATGACTTGTTAGGCAATTTCATCGTGTGATCATAATATAGTGTACTTACCCAAACCTTGATGGTGTACTCTACTATACACCTAAGCTATATGGTTTATGTGTAGATAAAGATGGTATCATCCACTGTTCCTAGGACCATGATGAACAAAACAACTCAAGATTAAAGCAAGTGCAAAAGAAAAATTATAAAATCAAGAGAAATGGTAAACATGAGATCATGAGGCTGCTGGAGTCACATGGCATAATGTTTTACAGAAAACTTTTTAAAGTAGAAATGCACTCTAAAATCAGGATAAAATATAAATACATAAACCAGTCACATAGACACTTCCTATCAGTATTAAGTATTATCTATTGCATATAATCGTATGTGCTGAACTTTTGTATAAGTGGCAGGGCAGTAGGTATGTTTACACCAGCATCACCACAATCATGTGAGGAATGTTTGGCACTATGTTATGATGGCTACGAGATCACTAAGCACTAGGAATTTTTTTAGTTCCATTATAATCTTATGGAGCCACCATTGTACATGTCATCTGTTGCTGATTGTAACATTGTTATGCATTGCGGGACAGGTGAGCACTTGCGTGTGTGTGTGTGTGTGTGTGTGTGTGTGTGTGTGTGGAGGTGGGTGGGTGTAGAGAGACTGATTCACTATGGGAATTGGCTCACTTGATCACAGGGGTCAAGGATTCCCACATCTGTTGTCTGCCAGCTGCACAACCAAGAAAGTCAGTGGTATACGTCAGTCCAAGTCCTACGGCCTGAAATCCAGGAGCTCAGATTCCCAAGGAAGGAGAAGACAGATGTCCCAGGTCAAGCAGACAGGGAGAATTCACCTCTCCTCCCTTTGCTCATTCGGTTCTGGTCCTCAACTGATTGGATGATGTCTACCCGCACTGGTAAGGTGGGTCTTTTTCACTCAGCCCACTGATTCCAATGATGATCTCTTCTGGAATCAGCTTCCCAGACACAGCCTTCAACAATTTTTACTGACTGCCTGGGCATGGCTCAGCCTAGTCAAATTGGTATATAAAATTTATCATCACTCTGTTTTTAAAAATCACAAATAAAGACGCACTCATGGTGAAAACGTGCCCTGACATGGGAAAGCTGGGTGAATTTTGTGGTGCCTCTCTATGCTTTTGAACCTCACTCCAGAAGTGGGGCTGTCTGACTTGCTGACCCTTTTCTCCTCTTTCTCTTTTAAGAACCCTGTCGAATCCACCCTGAAGGCTCTGGTTTCTGCCCCTGCCTTATAGACTCTGTCTCCCCATTCCAAAACGTGAGTGAACCCACCAGCCAAGAGCCCAGGAGAGCTAAGCAGCTCTGAGACAGCTTCCCCCTCAGTTCATTGGTCCCAATCAATTTCATCTTCTGTGTGCTGTGTTTCCCCCTAGAATTCCCCTGTCACTCTGGGAATCCATACCAGAAGGGTGGGAGGGGAGCAGATCAAAAATAACAATCAATTACATCGCATTTCTAATAAACTACTGCCGAACGACTGTCTACCAGGACATCAACGCCTTTTCAATTGTTGGCCTTGGGGCCAGTGTTTCTTTTTGTATGTGGTGTCAGGAGCTGGATTTGGAGGCTGAGAACAGGAAGAGGCCAGCAACCCAGCATTGGGTACTGTGGCAGCGGAAAGGACGCTGCCTGAATTTCCACACAGCTGATGACTCAGTACTTTTCCCTCTTCATAGATGCAATTGGTCCTCTGTTCCTTCAAGGTTAAAATGCAGGGAAACATGTGGCCTCCACTCCCTGCTGGCAGGGTTCACTCCTGCCTCCAGTTCAACGCTGTAAGGAGGGATTTGTCCTGGACAGCGAGCCAGCACAACCCCTCCTCCCCCGGGGGACTGGCAGATGTTCCTGCCCAGAGCTCTTCTCTTTTCACCCACACAGAATGGCCATGGGGTTCCTGGGAAGAATCTAGTGCACCGCCTAGGATGGAAATAAAGTCCTTGGAATGGATTTTTCTTTCTTCATTGAACCCAAGGCTTTGTACTTCTTGAGCTACACCCCAGTGCTTAGAATGGACTTTTTTTTTTTTTTAAAGAGAGAAAGACAGTGTGTGTGTGTGTGTGTGTGTGTGTGAGAGAGAGAGAAAGAGAGAAAGAGAATCAATATTTATTGAGTTTTTCACATGGCTCTCGTTGCTCTGACACTTAGTTGTGTACGTGGTTCTGGGGTTTGAACCCGTGTACTTGCGCATGCTGGACAAGGGTCGTAACCGCCCTGGAATGGACTTTTGAGGCTTAATAATATTATCCCTTTGCAGGTTCCAGAGGAAAGTGATTCCTGTATATTAAACTGCTTAGAAAGTGTGTGCAAGCTTGGCAATGGCTTTTCAGGATTTTATGAACAAATAATTGGGACAAAATGAAATCTGGTCACTTTGGTGGAAAAGTGCGAGGGTGGATAGATACTATGTCAAATTCGTCTTTATATTAATCACATTCTGTCCACTTACTCAACACCGCTACTTACAGCAACTGTACACGAAATGGACAAAACTTTAGTAATTAAAGTAAGATCTCAACATTTAAATATTTTCTCTCACTCTATGTAAACAAATAGCGTATAGAGACATTTACTATGACGGCAAGGTAATGATTATTTCATGAACAAATGGCTAGAATAGTTTGAAATTTTCCCTCTAGTCACTGACCTTTCGGGCACTTTGGAATTAATTATTTTATGCTGCATTTATTTTCTGCAAGATTTCATTAGGCTGCTTGTGTGTTTCCACTGGGAAACCCGGGGAGTTTGAGTTCTGCAGAGAAGCAGAAGCAACGGGATATGTGTATGGACATGTGAGAGCGAGTTTATCAGGGAATTGGCTCACCTAATTACGATCGCTGAGAAGTTCCCCAACAGCACATCTGCAGACTGGAGTCCCTGCGATGCCAACACAAGGCTCAATCTACATCAGAACCAGGAAAGCCAATGGCGAAGCTCTCTGTTCAGGGAAGAACATGTCCCAGCGCTTGGGCACTGCCATCAAGAGTGTCATTCAGGGACCAGTTTGCCTCCTGTGTTTGTTCTGATTGGATGGTGCCCACCCACACCACGGGGGATGTCCTCCGCCTGGTCTACTCAGACTCTCAGGTTGACCTCCTCTGGAGAAACCCTCACAGAAATACCCAAAATAATGTCTTTCCAGACATTTCTAGGTATTCCTTAATCCAGCCAAGTTGACGCCTAAAATTAGCCATCATGGGGGTTGGGGAGGAACTTACCTCTGGACACCCTGTAATTAGCTATTTTTTTCAACTATTATTCTAGCAAAAATAAGGAGTGAAGGAGCTGGGGCGGTGACTCAGTGGTTACTGCGCTTGCCTTGCATGGGCTAGGATGTGGGTTTGAACCCCAGCACCAAGTATACAACAAAGTGTTGGAACAACAAAAGCCATGTGAACAACGAAACAAAGTTGATTCTCTCTCTGACCCTCTCTTAAAAAAAAAATGAGTGAAGAAATCTCCACTGTTTTCCTGTTCACTCCTCAACTAATTTTTGTTCTTGCCTTGGTACAGGCTCAGGTTCTCCCAGGCCTCTTTTGTTGGCAGCTAAAAGAAGTGTGGCGGGGCTGTGACCACTCTCAAGCAGAAGCCCAGCATTTAAATTCCATGTCTACACTGGGCCTGCCCCTAGCAAGCCCTGGGAGAAATCATTCCCAAGAAGAGAACTGAAAGTTAAAAGAACAAGTTATGAGCAGGAAATTGTTATGGTTTGGATGTGACTTGTCTCCCGGATACACCTGTGTTAATGCCAGAATGTTCGGAGGTGGGTGATTGGACTGTGAGAGCTGTGACCTAATCAGTGCATGCTAGTTTGAACGGACCGCCTAGCTGGTGACTGTAGGCAAGTGGTGTGTGTCTGGGAGGTGGGTCACTGCGTGGCACCCTGGAAGGGGACATCTTCCCTGTGGCCCTTTTTCCCCACTCCATCTTTGCTGCCTTAGGGCCTCCAGGGGAGCAGCTTCCCTCCCCTACACCCTTCCCCCTTGACTCTGTGCCTCACCTTGGCCCAGAGCAATGGATCCAACCAACCACTGACTGAGACCTCTGATACCATGAGCCAAAATGAACTTCTCAACTCTAAATTGTTCTTGGCCACAGATATAAAAATCTGACTAAAACAGAAAGAATGTACATATAGCCATTTTTTTGTGAGATGTTACAATAATATTTAAAGGAGAGAAAGGGAAAGATCATTATGTTTTTTTCTCTTGAATTATCTATATTTTTGGGTTAATTTCTGCTCTGGTTTCCATATTACAAGACTTGCATGTTTTTAAAAACATCCTGGCATGAGAAAAATTTTAATGTTGCATATGGCTAATTTATTAGCTAATTTCCCTTTTAATATTTTTTTAGAATTTGTAAGTAATCTTCTTCCTAATAAACTTAATAGAAATATCATATTTATACATTCCTACTATTTTTTACATCAGTGAATATTGTAAACATTTGAAATATAAAATCATTTGTGTGTGTGCGCACATGTGCGCATGTGTGTGTGTGAGCGATAGGGACTGAGGGATTGAACCCAGGGCCTCACACAGGCTGAGCACATGCTCTGCCATGAGCTACCTTCCTAGACCCCCCAGAATATTTTATCACATAGCAATTTCTTGATGAGTTTGCTCATTCTTGGGATTCACTCCCAGACCTGCTTGGTGCTTCTTTTCTGTATTAGAACATGCTGCTAAGAGATGCTTAGTCTTGCTGCTTCTGTGAGGGAGAGGCTGGAGGGACAACCTGAAAGATACAGACTGGAAAGTCACAGTTTAAGGATTCATCTTTCCACCTTGCTAGCAAAGCTAGGCTGTAAATCCAAAACTTTCTTTGCTCCCAGTTCTTGGCTTGTCATTGTTGTCGCGCTGCTAGAGTAGGGTGATGAGAAAAATGCTAATTTCCTATGAGTTCAGTGTGTTCTGCTAGGGCCCCGCTCCGTTAGCGCCTGTGCACTGCTGATAGAATTATCACCAGTTGCAAATGCAGGAAATTTTCCTTCTGCCAGTCGCTCCATTTCCAACTGTGCAAGTCGGCTCTCTGGTCTGCGTTGATCACCTGGCTGGCTAACACTTGCTCTAATGAATATGCTGTACGTTTTTCTATTTGCAGAGATATGCACTGCTTTAAGTGGGCACAGTGCACACATACACACACAAAATCAAGATTCTCAAAGAGAGAAATCCAACAGTCATACTGTACCAGGAGATCCTCAATTTCCCAAAATCTTTATTGTAAGTTTCTTGGATTTTATTTTATTTACTTTTCAAGAGAAAAATAAATTTTATTTATTTTTTCATCTGGTTTATGTTTTTCCAACACCTAGTTATATATGTGGTATTGGGATTTGAACCCAGGTCCTTGCACATGCCAGGCAAGCACTCCAACCACTGAGCTACTACTGCAGCCCAGTTTCTTGGAGTTTAGAGTAGGGTGCATATCTGCCCCCTCCTTATTTTTACAGTTCTGCTTTATTTAAATATTCTCAAAAGAGATTTAGAACTTTTTCCTTTGATTACATAAAAATTCTAACAATAACTAACATTTTTACTAAGTTTCAGCCATGTTAACAATTCTATTTTTCAGTTTTAGATTTAGAGGAAAATTGGAAATGGCCTACAGAGATCGCCTATATCTCTGCATGCTGTCTCCACTCTTATTAATATCCTACATCATATGGTGCAGTTGTCACAATTAATGCACCGATCTTATAGCACCAATATTAATGGATAATTATTCCCTAAAATGCATATTTATTCAGAGTCCCTTAGTTTTTCTTGGCCGCCCCTTTTCTGCTCACGGGTCCCGTCTAAATACCACATTGCATTTTGTAGTCGTGTTTCCTTAGGATCCTACTGATCAGGACAGCTTCTCAGACTTTTCTATGTGCTTAGTGACCTTTCGAGAACTGCTCAGGTATGTTGTAGAATGTCCTCTGACCTGATGCTTTTTTCATGCTTACTCTGAGGTTATGGTTGAGAGAGGAAGAAGCAAACGAAATGCCAGTTTACCATCACATATCAAGGGTACCTCCTTCCATTTATCGCGCATCTGTTTTCCAGTGCTGAGGACA
>PVKS010051731.1:0-11007 GCA_004027875.1 Aplodontia rufa | reverse complement strand
GGATACATTAGTCAATGTTTTTAATTCATGACAAATTACATGTAAATTTTCTTGCTCATGCTCATTTACGGGACATTTTTATCTTGTCATCGTTTTTCATGTACCGTGCAAGCAAGAAGAGGCCATCCAACACAACATACCCTTCAGAAACAAGCCAATGGCACAATTTGGTGTCAATTTCACAGCTCAGTGAAGTGAGAGTGATCTAGCCAGCCCTCCACACACCTAGGAGGGGTCTACTGTGAGTGCCCCGCCTCACTGCTGCTTGTGTCGTACCTGCAGCAAGATAAGTTCAAGTGGAGACTTTATGTGTTAAGAGAGAAAGCAGTTATCATTCAAATGCCCTTAGAGCTAGAACAAAGTGCGCAGAGAGAAGGCAGAGCCAGGCCTTCATTTTCATGACGTGGAAAGTTGTTTTTCAGAAATCACACATATACTCACAAATAGCAGGGAACAGTAGCTTCCCTTTGGGGTTTTGATAATGTTTAAAAGCAGAAATTTTCTTTAACAGATGTATGAACACTGAATAACAGTTTTCCATGCTTTATGATGGAGAAAAATCACAGAGACCCAACTATATTCAAGTTAAAGCCAGAATGTAGCAGGAAGATCATAATAACTCCTACCATTAACAATTATAGTAATACTAACATCATCATTTACTACTATACAAAAATGACTCCATTTCATTTTTAGCTTAATTCTGCAAAGGAAGGGGGTACATATTAATGATTTTCCCAGTTTTTAAAAATATATATTTCATTTTCAGTGATATATAACAATTGTACATATTTACAGGGAGTAGTGTGACATTTCAAGACATACAATATATAACAGTCAGATCAGGGTATCTGGCATGTCTATCACCTCTCCCATTTATTATTCATTTGCATTGGGAACATTTAATATCCTCTCCACTACCTATTTTACATGTATTAATATACATCGTTGTCAATCTTAGTCATTCTACTGTTCTACAGAACATCAAAATTCATTCCTCCCATTCAATTGCACTCTTGTACCTGATAACCATCCTTTCTTGATTCCCAATCCCCACCCCCTTTTCCCAGGCTCTGGTAACTACTTGTCTACTCTCTACTTCTATGAGATCAACATCTAAATTTCCACGTACCAGTGAGAAGGTGCAGTATTGTTTTTCTATGCCTGACTTATTTCACTCGCATAATATTCACCAGTTCCATTTATGTTGGTGCAAATGACAGCATTTCATTTTTCAGGGCTGAATAATTTTCCATTGTGTAGATATGTTTTCATATCCTGGATATTGTGAATAGAACTGCAATCTTCCAAGTTTTATAGATGAGGAGGCTGAATCTGGGGTCAAAAGCTAGTACATTGTATAGTCAGAAGTTAAATTATATTTTGTAGGGAGAGGTTCTAAAACATTACAAGAGAAATAAACAACTCACTATAATGCAGGCTTATGAGTCAGAATGTTCTAAGCTATAGTACTCTCCATGTGCTAAATGTTTTCATATTATGCATTTAAAAAATAATTACAACTTACAAATAAATGCTCAACAGGTGGCATTTTGGTCTTTAGTGCTGGATTAAGTAGTAAGACTGCTTTCAGTTTCTCACTGTACCAGGCAAGTTGCCATTTGTTACTGTCTCTAGAATAAAGGTAAACTCCTTCAACCTGGCCACTAAGGCCTCTCATGACCAGGCTCCTTTCTAGTCTCTAACTACACTGGCTCTCTGCTCTCACCAAAGAGTAATAGCAAAGATTCACGAACAGGCATCAAGTGCTATTACTCCACCTAAAATGATTCCCACGTTCTCCTACTAAACTGTCAGCCATCCTTCAAATAACAGCTTAAATCCACTTCTTCCATGAAGCTGGAAGTAAACAGCTGTGCTCTTGTTCCTGTCAACTTCAACGATAGAAAACTTTCATGTCTATGAGCCTAATATTGGGCCAATATTGTGTCTTACACACACTACCCGTCAGAAAAAATAGCATGTGATAGAAAATTCATAGAACTTGGACACCAGCAAGCTGGGTGTGACTCCCTCTTTGCCACTTACTGAGCGGATCATTTGACCTCATCTATAAAATGGGGAACAAAAACATGAACTGTAGTGTGTTTTAAGGATTAAATGAGTCATAAAGTGTCAGCGTTCCAGCCTAAGGTTGGTCATAAAATAGGTTCAACAAGTGTGTGCTAAACGTAAAGCACAGTGGCTGACAAGAAGGGTGGGCTCCCAGGCTCTTCTGATCTACACAGCACCGTGATTCTGGGAAGGGCTAATCTTGCCGTTTTTCGTATAATACCTGATACTGCTATTCACTAGTTTCATGTGTCAGTATTTAATGTCCCATGTGGGTCCTAGCTTAACTGCAGGTGTAATGACCACAGTGACCAAGTATTTGGCACTTTTTACATACAGATTATCTCACAGAATTCTCATACCCACCTAAAGTCACAGGAACTATCCCCACTGTCAAATGAGAAAACTGGTGATCGCCTGAGTTAAATAGCAGGCCAAAGATGATACTGTAGTGAGTGGTGGCTCTGACTTCAAAGCTCCTGTTATCCTCACAGTGCTACATGGCCTCATGAAGAAATGACAAGAAAGAAGACTAAGTATCACAAATTCATAAAAAAACAAGGCAAGATAAAAGGCAGAGCTGTTCCACACTTCGGTGGACTGGCTTTTTAAAGGGAGAAGACTGCACACCCCAGGACCTGTTCAGGAACATGCATGTCTTGAACATGAGCAGCACACAGGCACACGCTACAGCAGTGGGAAACTTCACCAGTGCAAGGTCTGCCTGACCCTGGGCACCTCTGCCAAATAAGACAGGAAATGATTAAGGTCAAGATACCACCCACTCTTTTTAGAAAGATACCACTTTTTTCCGAAGTAAACAATAGATGATGTGGCTCCTGGGTGACTGCGAGGACTGCCAGGGACAACATTCAATAAAGAGCATCTCTAGAGACAGCACTCACAGAGGAAAACAGACTGTGTAGTTTGTATATCTGGTCTCTTCAATCATGGAAAATTGTGGGAGTCACGGT
Organism: Aplodontia rufa; assembly: GCA_004027875.1. Taxonomy (NCBI): domain Eukaryota; kingdom Metazoa; phylum Chordata; class Mammalia; order Rodentia; family Aplodontiidae; genus Aplodontia; species Aplodontia rufa. Next base: position 7,960 of record PVKS010051731.1, on the reverse strand, counting down.
GCTGGGCAGTTCTTCAGCGTGGACTCTCTCATGATGTGGGTGTGTATGGCCCTGGGATGGGCGTGTAATGAGAATCATCTGTGGCTGTGTCAAGTGAGGCTCGGAGCTGCTTATCAGGCAGATCAACTCAATCCCAGAATCTCTGGTGGCACCCGTGCACTGCTAGAGGCCCATGTGGGCACTGTGATTAGGTGACAAAGGGGCCATGGTGCAGCCTGGGCTGCGAATCAAGGAGACAGAGGTGGAAACAGATCACTTCAGTACAGAGGGTTAAGAGCTTCACATGACATTCGGTCACCCGCTGAGCACACACAGGAGGACACCAAACCCAGACTGGAGGAAGAGAAATAGGGAAGGCTTGCTGGGGGTCAAAGATGATGCCTGACCTAAGTCTTAGAAAATGAGAATGCTTTTCCTTGACAAAGAAAGCACAGGAAGGTACTGTCAGCAAAAGGAACAATCAGAGGTCATGTACGATTATGTGGAGAACTAAAAGCAGTTGAGCCTTCTAGAGGTGATAGAGGGGGTGCAGCTACAGAGAAAGGGGTGCTCAGTCTTAAAACCTTCAGACTATCATGAGTCATAAGTAAGGCACACACACAGTCAGATTCACATTTTAATTCTTTTTTTAAAGAAAGAGGGGACAGTGAGAGAGAGAGAGAGAGAGAGAAGCAATCTCTTTTTAGTTTTTCATGTGACTTTTATTCCTTGGACACTTTGTTGTGTACATATTGCTGGAGTTCAAACTCACATTCTTGCATATACAAGGCAAGCACTTTAACTGCTGAGCCACCCAGATATGCATTTTAAAACAAATAAGTCCCCTATAGAGGCAGCTAGCAAACCACTGCTGTTTGCAAGTGAATTTGCGAAGTGTTAATATGATTGCACGGTGGCATTGCAGAACTAAGCCACACCGTTAGCTGCTTTGTACCAGGACCTGACGCCCAGTCAGTATCAGTAAATGGCCTATGATAAATGACCCATCCAACTCTTCAGTATGGCCGGGGACAGAAATGGGTCTGAAGTGTCCCTAATGGAAACAGCATGTGTTCATGTATTTGTATTCACTGAACACACCACATGTGGTGCCCACACATGGCTGAAAACTCCAGGAAACCTTAGATCACCCATCTATCTCCCTGACAGTTCTTACTGTAGCCAGCCTGGAAACCAGGGGCCAAGCTGGGGGATGAATGTACTATAATTTCCACAACTTTCTCAGGCTCTTGTACACCATGGAAAAATGAGAGCTAATTCCAGGGGTGCTCTTAATTTAAGGATACTAGAATTTAAAACAAAACAGTTCTCGATGCTGCCAACCATAAAATTAACCAATATACATCAACACAATGCCGTAGCCAAAAAAGTAGGATTTTTTTTTTCCAATTTGATGGTTAACAAAGAGGATGAAAGACTTGGAATATATCTACTCCCCCAGAAGCTGCACTAGAGCTGGTGTCACTGATGCTCACTTATGGAGGCAGAAAGGGACCCACCAAAGTACCTTCTCAATCCATGGGGCTTCTATTCTATGGGGCCACACTCTTATTCAAACCATATTTCTCTTGCAGATTTTTCCCCTTTCTTTTTCAGGCTTCTCTACTTTTCCACACAGTAAGAAGAGACTAAAACTTAAAGAGCTATGGGATATTTAGCAAAGGAAGAAGGAAGAACTAGGCAAACTCTTTTCTTTTGTATGAGATTCAGCATAAGAGTAAGTCTTTCTTTCCATCTCTAAATACCATACATGTTAATTCATGATAGGCAAGAGTCAGAGGAATAGCATTAATTCCTTAATCCTCCAAATCCTTCTGTTTACACTGTGTTCCATAATTTTTATATATCCTAACAATTTACCCCCTGCGGAGCAGCACAATAAGAAGACAAACTAACCACTGTAATGGCAGAGCAGATGAGCACAGGTCTACAGCACAGCTCTGGCAGGAGACAAACCCGTGATTCAGATCCCAGCTCTGCCGCCTGAGAGCTCTGACCCTGAGTTTTCACATTTACAGAATGAGGACAAGAACAGAGTCTTCCCCACTGGGTAGCTCTGAGGATTAAATAAATGAACATATAAAAAGCCCTTGCTTCAATATCTGGCACACAGAAAATGCTCGATATATGCGAGCTCTAATGATCTTCCTCATCCTTGCTTCTCATAGGGTAGCAAAGCAACTCGCCATCCCTGCAGATCTTAGGAAGAGGCAGCACAAAATCTCCCACAGGTAATTTTTAAAAAATCTTTAAAATTAATTTTTAATTATGCCAGTAGAACATGAAGACCTTCTCCTTTGCCAGAGATAATTTAAGTGGATTCCTGCGCGGAGTCAGAGGGTGGCATGAGATAATGTCTTGTGATCTCTAGACACTCTAGGAACTGATGGATTTCCCAAGGACAAGGGCAAAGGGGAAGCACCTCACCAGGACTGCAGTGCAGCTGGGATTCGGCGGAGCTTCACCTCCCCAGACTCTGCGACTGCCTGGAGCCCCGTAGGCCATCGATGGTAAGCACATCCTCCCGCAAAATGAGAAGACAGATGTGTTTCCAGCTCAGGAAACTTAATAAAGATTCTTTATCTATTTTATTGAAAATTCAGCTCTGAGACATTACCTCAGAGGTCAGGCCTGAAGCCCAGCTCTTCACCCAGTTTCTTGTGGAGAGCCACGCACTGTTTCTCTGAGATGTGTCTTGGAGGATTTCCCTCCTCTTGTTGTGATTAAAATCAGGACTCCAGCTACTCAAACATGAAATTTCAATAACAGCAAACTAAGAAATCAACTCTGCATATGAAAGAGAGGTGTCTGATGGAAGGAAGTGGCAAATCACAAGACAGGCACAGAGATTCACAAGCCACTTGGAGTGTTTCTCCCGGAACTGTCAACTGGGCCATCTGACCAAAAACGTCCTGTTCCCTTGCTGAGCCTGGAGCCTGGAATTTCACCTGCACAGTGCAGTCACCCAGCTACTCACCAGTCACTTCAGTGTGCGGTTCTTCTTTTTAATGGCCTAGAGGACCTAAACAGAAAAGACTATCCAGGCATTCTTTTGTTTATTTATCCATGTGCTATATTTCAAAATTCAAGACTCTATTTTTCTCTCAGGTTTTAGATTTTATTTATTATTCACTATCATTACTTTTAAAGAGATACTATTATTACACACACATTTATAAATGTAATGTATCTTACTTTCTCTTTAAGTAGTCTAGTAATTTGACAAACCCATTCAAGGGACGTAGGTGATTCTTGTAATTCAACCTTCAAATATGATAATTCTTTGGTTCTCTAAGACATTATAATGTTATTAACCAACTTAGAGTTCTAACTTGAAATTTTAGGTCTAATCAAGAACTCAGTTACACAGGTTAAAAATCAGAAGGCTGATCCATTAATTGAGGAGGTAAATTCTCTTAAATAATAAAAGTACATGTTTCCAAACACACACACAAAATCAATACTTGGGTTAGGGTTACTTCTGTTTTTCAAGACATAATTTTAAATAGATGCTTCTCTGCCTAGGAATGATTATGCCATCCCCCAAAATATGGGGGGTTATTAGAAGAAGCACTTTCATGAATTTTCGTCCCAGTTTGGGGAAGCTGCATAGTGACAGGAGAGTGGCTGGGATGCAATCTAGAGATGCAGCCATGGGGATTGTTCCCCAATGTGATGGCAGGTGGGCCCTTTTACGTGACTGGCATGGGACAGACTACAGAAGTAAACAATACAGGTAGTCAACTAGCCCAAGTCCAGGGCCCAGGGTCTGAGTTACACTATTCTCCAATCTTCAAGTCATCAGTTATACGCCTGTGCCCTTGATAAGAAATTGGACCCAGTGGATCACAAGGCCACTATGACCTCAATGGTCACAGCTTTTAGAAAACACGGCAATGACAGTTTTGATTGGCACTTATTTATGCCTCTGGTTAATTTAAAAAATGAGAAAGTGAGCTGAATGTCATTCAGCATCAAGTTTGTTTGAAAGCTTAACTTTTAAAATGTAGGAAAGTAGGAGTCACAGATGGGAACCATAAAAGGCCCCTTAGCAATGAGAAGTTAGAAGCTACTGATTTAGAACAAAGATCTAACAAATCTCACTTACCACCTACTATGTTAAATAAAGTTTTATTGGAACACAGCCACACCTACTTAATTATTATCTATGGCTGCTTTCATGCTACAGTGGCAGAATTGATTAACTGTGATCATAGGGCCTGAAAAACCTAAAGTGTTGACCATCTGGCCCTTCATAGAAAAGGCTGCCAACACTAGGTTCAGAGGAATGGCTACAGAACTGAATGAGACAGCTGAACTCTATACCTGAGTCTGACAGTGCTGAGAGAAATAAAAATATAGTATATGAATTACTAAAATGTAAGCAATTCATAAATTAATAGTAATTGATAATAGTAAGGGGAGTTATTATTAATAATTAATTTGTAATCTTACACAAATTATGTAAATGTTTTGAGCCACATTTCTCAGTCTAACGTATAGGATGATAATTTTTATCCTAACTAATGGTAGGAAAATGAGAAAACGCATGTTTGACACAGTCAAAGGGTTATACAACAGGGTTGTTTCATTTTATTGTCTATTTCTCAAAAAATCCTGAATCAGCTCCCCTACACACACACACACAATATTCCATATCCAACGTGATTAACAGCAAAATACATACCATCTCTAGGAACTTTATCCTAGATCCCTAAGTCAACTGGTTTTTAGCCATATCAACTAGCTCAGAACATTCTCTATTCTGTTAATAAATTTTTAGCTGATGAAATTTAGTTGTATTGTATACAGTGGGTACACAACTCAAAAGCAGCAATAAAATTATTTGGTGTTATAATTTGTGTGCACATGAGATGGTAATATGCTGTAACTGTCTTTCCAGAACAGTCCGGGGAGAATACGAAGTAATTTCATTTCTATCTTATGCTCCAACTCATTTGACAGAGCAATTCCAATACATTTTCAACAACTCTTTTCCCATTACCCAGGAGTAGCTACAGCTACTGAGAAACATCAGCTGTATGTTCCTAACAAGAACAGTGCATTAGTACATCACTGTGAGCAACACGAGACCAAGTCCCCACTCAGCGCTGTGAACCTGCCTCACCTGCTGTTCTCTATTCCAGTCACTGAAATGTGCTGAGTCAAGAATGGCTGCAAATTCAAGAAAGGAGGGGAAGAGGTGGGTGGTGGTAAAAACATCTACAAAACTGAAGCCAGATAATTAAGCTGTAACTTCCATGATTAAACCCATAAATGCAAATGGCATTGTCTCATCTTTCTAGAAACATTTATCTAAATGAAACAGTTGAAACCAGAGGGAAGCTGTTCACTGGTACTCAGTTAATGCTGGGACTTTCTCCTCCCTCTCATTTCAGACTGCCAGGTTCATCTCCATTAGCCCTGCTGGAGTCTTTTAAAGATGTGATCATAAGGGAAAAGACTCAGGTTTGTGTTCAAAGGCCACGAATGACTTGGCACCATCCTCTGGCAGAACCTAACTATGGGGACAGGTGTGATGGGAGCTAACCCACATGGCAAGCCCAGATCCATCTTCTGCCTTTCCCCAAGGAGAGTTATTAATTATGTGGTTTTAGAGTTATGGTTTTAGAAACATGTTGACTGACTGATCACCAATGGTACCAAGCCAAAAAGAACAACATAACATGGGTATAAGGATACCTGAATATACACCTCTTAAACACAGAGGCAGGATCTGAGTACACCAGTGCTCAACTCAAATCAGTCGCTATAAGATGGGTCTGGGGTTTGCACACCCACATTCCAGCTACCGTAGAGGCGGAGGCAGAAGGATTACAACTTCCAGGCCAGTTCAGTAAATTGAGCAAGAAACCTTGTCTCAATATAAAAAGTATAAAGGGCTGGAGAGGGGCTGGAACAGTGGCTCAGCAGTATTGTGCTTGCCTGGCATATGCAAGGATCTGGGTTTGAACCCCAGCATCTCATACACAACTATGTGTCAGAGCAAGGAAAATCAGATGAAAAACTAAAGTTTATTCTCTCCCTCTCTCTCCCCCCTCTATCTCTCTTAAAAAGGGGAGGTAAGTGACGTGGCTCTGTGGCCCAGCAGAAGAGAGACCCTGGGTTCAATTCCCAGTGCTGAAAAAAAATTTTTTAAATCAGATGCTACGGTTTTAATTTTTCTTCTGAACTCAAATCAGTTTAAAGATACCTATTAAAAGTTTGCAATTATTTCAGAGCATGGAAAATGAAAAACAAAACAACACGAACATTTTAAATATTCTTTTTTTTAAAGAGAGAGAGGGGGGCAGTGAGAGAGAGAGAGAAGAGAGAATCAATTTTATTTAGTTTTTCATGTGACTTTCATTGCCTCAACACTTCATTGTGTACATGGTACTGGGGTTCAAACCTGCATCCTCATGCATGCCAGCCAAGCACAGTAACTTCTGAGCCACTGCTCCAGCCCTCATTTCAAATATTCTTGAGAATGAGTGCATATTTCCACTTCTGGAAAGTTTTCTAAACACAGCTTTTTTTTTTAAATCAACCATATAAAATATGTAATCATATGTTTTTGAAAAGAAACTAATTCTAATAATGTAATGAAAACAACTGTTTGGACTTATAAACCAACTAAATTTGTGTTTATTATATTTAAATCTCAAAGAACTAGTCGTTGTATGACTTTTTTTTTAAAGAAAGGGACAGTGAGAGAGAGAGAGAAAGAGAATCAACTTTATTTAGTTTTTCATGTGGTTTTCATTGCTCTGACACTTCATTTTTTACATGGGGCTGGGGTTTGAACCTGCATCCTCACGCTTGCCAGGTTAGCGCCACAACTGCTGAGCCACCACTCCAGCCCCTTGTATGACATTTTTGGCACTCAATTTTAATTAAAGTGCAATTTTATTCACATTCCAAAAAAGTAAGCCTGAAAATTACCTAAATCACTGCTACGTGACAGTGCTGTCACTGCACTGCTGTGGCTTATTGTTCTCTAATGTCATATTACATATTTATTTAGTCACTATGTCCTATGTGTGAATAAAAGCTCCACTGAGGCTGGGACTTTGCTATCCTAGTTGCAACCTCAGTGTCTAGAATGCGGAAACTGGCACATAGAGAGTACCCACTCTGCACTTGTTGAATGGACAGCTAAACGAACAATGAGGACTTACCTACCCATGGCAGTGGGAATAGAGAGGTGATGATACTGAGTAACTAAGCGTTTAGAAGGCAAATCATGGAGTCCTGCTGTCTAACTAGATGAAGGACTGAGAAGAGGATGTGAAGTCGTGCTTCCTCTTTGAGTGACCAGGTCCATGTTGATATCCTTACAAGATATCAGGAATCCATGGAGAAAAATACGATTAGAGCAGAAAGTAATGAGTCCAGATTTTAGAAAAGCTCAATTTGAGGCACCTAAAAGTTGTGTCCAGCAGATATCTGAATGTATCAAAAAGGGTAAGGCTGGGGGGCTGGAGTGGTGGTCCAGTGGTTATGGCGCTTGCCCAGCATGCACAAGTACACGGGTTCAAACCCCAGCAACCCACGTACACAACTAAGTGTCAGAGGAATGAAAGCCATGTGAAAAACTAAATAAAATTTGATTCTCTCTGTCTCTCTCTCTCTTTCTCACTGTCCTTCTCTCTTTAAAAAAATAAAAGGTAAGGCTGGAAACATGTTTTCATTAATAGCTATTTTCATGAAAATATAGTGAATCATCACACAAAGAGATGTAGTGGATAATGTTATAAACTCCAAGAATATCAGCATTTGTAAGCACATATTTCTGGAAAAGCCTCCGAATAAAAGTGAAGAATTAGTTACAAAGTTCTAAGACACAGAAGAGCCACAAGCAATAGTGCACGCCCAGAGTCCCAACTACTTAGGAGGCCGAGGTGGGAGGATGGCTGGAGCCCTGGAGCTTGAGGCCGGCCTGGGCAACACAGTGAGA
>PVKS010051730.1:0-11026 GCA_004027875.1 Aplodontia rufa | reverse complement strand
TCGAAGGTAAATGGATGGCTATGGAAGAGATCATGATGAGTAAAATCAGCTTAACCCAGAGATCTAAGGGTCGATTGTCTCCACTCATCTGTGGAGGTGGGGACTAGACCCTGGACAATGAGAAAGTTGGTCTATTAGCATGTGTTAAATCCAGATAAGATGTAATGTTTTACAACCTAATACTTTTTTTAGAGATATAAGGAAGGGGAAGGGTGGGATAAGGGAGGGTAATTGGGGGGGCACTGCTGGGGGTAATTGCAATAACCAGAATATATACACATTTTATATTATTTTGTTAAAAACTTGTAAGGTTGTTCAAAAATTAAAAAAAAACAATGAACTAAAAGAAGATATAATGAAGAAAGTGAGAAAAATCAAGAGATACAAAACTCTATTATCACAGAAATAGACATGCTGAAATAGGAAGTAACAAAACTGAAATCTTTGATTAATCCCATTAAAGAAATGATGGAAGAATTTAATAATAAACTGACCTCAGAACCTCAGCTCTAGAAGAAAGAACATCTGACAATGAGGATAGACTTGAGTATACTTGTGCATACAGATGACAGAAAACAAACAAAAAAGAAAAACAAAAAAAAACTGAACAGAAAGAGCAGAATTTTCAAATTGGGATGAAATCAGAAGAAACAATTTAAGCGTAATTGGAATACAAGAAGAAACTGAAATGTAAAGGAATAACATAAAGAAAATTATCAACAGAATAGTTAAAAGAAAATTTTCCCATATTAAAATAGAATCAGAAATGCTCATCTAGGAAGCATACAGAACACCCAATAGGTCTAATCAAATAAGATCACCGAGACACATCACATTAAAAAATGTACAACAGGGAAATGAAGGAAAAAATATTAAAACCTTCAAGGGAGAAGTGCCAAATCACATTCAGAGGCTAACCAATAAGGATCACTTCTGACTTTTCATCTCAGACTCTGGAAGCAACAAGATCCAGGAGGGACATCTTTCAATGTATGAATGACTACAACATGCAGTCAAGAATACGGTACCCAGCAAAACTCAGCTTCAATTTTGATGGGGAAATAAGAACTTTTCACGGTAAGATCAAAGGTGCATCATTCATGAACAGAAAACCAGCTTTACAAACAATCCTCAAAATAAATTCCAGATAGAAAAATAATCAAACATTCCTCAAAACCTACAAACAGAGGAAATTCAATAAAGGTACATGCTAGCAATAGCTAACAAAGACAGCCCTGAACTTATTAATAAAACACAATGACTATGAACCACAACCACACTTCTAACACTGAATGTGAATGGTCTCAATGCACCACTCAAAACACACAGATTAGCAGACTGGATCAAAAAACAAAATCCACAATATGTTACTTACAAGAGACCCACTTTAGAGCCAATGACATCCACAGATTGAGGGTAAAAGGTTGAGAAAAAATCTAACATGCATATGCCCCAAGAAAGCAAGCTGGTGTTGCAATACTTATATCTAACAAAGTAGATTTCAAACATAAACTAATCAGAAGAGATAAAGAAGGCTACTACATATTAGTAAAGGGAACAATATAACAGGAAGATATAATCATAGTAAATATATACTCTCCAAACAATGCTCCCAACTATGTGAATAAATTACTCCATGACATAAAACCACTTGTGGACCTCAACACAATAATACTGGGAGACGCCAACACTCCTCTCTCACCAATAGACAAATCATCAAAACAAAAAAAAAAAAATACAGAAATTTCTAACTTAAACAACTCCATAAATCAAATGGACTCAACACACATTTATAGAATATTCCACCCCAAATCAGCTGAATATACCTTCTTCTCTGCAGCACATGGATCCTTCTCCAAAACAGATCATATTTTAGTTCACAAAGGAAATCATAGCAAATATAAAAAGTAGATATTATCCCATGTATCCTATCGGACCATAATGCCATGACCCTAGCAAAACTCACAACAAAAATCAAATACATACATGGAGATTAATAACCTATTTAATGAAGAATAGATCCAAGAAGACATGAGAGCAGAAATCATGAAATTCTTGAATGAGAATGAGAATGAACACACAACATATCAAAACCTCTGGGACAGCATGAAAGCATTCTTAAGGGGAAAATTTATATCACTGAATGCCCACATTAAAAATGAGGAGAGATGCCAAATAAATAAGCTTATGCTCCACCTCAAACTACTACAAAAGGAAGAACACTCTAATCCCAGAGCCTGCAGAAGACAGGAAATAATCAAGATCAGAGTTGAAATCAAAATGAAATTGAGAACAACAACAACAACAACAACCACACACACATACACATACACACACATACACATACACACACACAAAATCTATGAAACAAAAAATAAATAAAATTGATAGACCCCTAGCCAACCTCACAAAAAGAAGGAGGGAAATGAAGCAAATAAATAAAATCACCAATTAAAAGGGAGCAATCACCACTGACCCCCATGGAAATTCTACAAATTATAAGAATGTATTTTGAAAAACAGTACTCCTCTAAATGAGATAATCTGGAAGACAGACAAATTTCTACACACATACAGCATCCCTAAATTGACACAGGATAATACTGAAATCCTAAACAGACCAATAACAGACACTGAAATCCATACAGCAATTAAAAGCCTACCAAAGAAGAAAAGCCCAGGACCTGATGGATTCCCTGCTGTTTTCCACACCTATGAGGAGGAGCTAATACCTCTCCTTACTAAGCTATTCCAAGAAATTGGAAAGAAGGGAACTCTTCCACTTTTTATGAGGTAACCATAACTCTGATACCAAAACCCAACAAAGACAAAAACAAACAAACAAACTATAGACCAATATCCCTCATGAACATTGACACAAAAATCCTTAATAAGGTTTTAGCAAACCACATTCAAAAACACATCAGGAAGATAATTCACCACGATGCAGTGGGCTTCATTCCAGGTATGCAAGGCTGGTTCAACATATGCAAATCAATAAATGTAATTCATCACTTAAACAGAATTAAAGACAAAAACCATATGATTATCTCAGTTGATGTAGAAAACGCCTTAGATAAAATTCAGTACCCATTTATGCTCAAAACTCTAGAGAAGATAGGAATCAAATTGCATATCTTAACTATGCAAAGGCAATATATGACAAACCCTCAGCTAGTATAATACTAAACAGAGAAAAGCTGAAAGCATTTCCACTAAATTGAGGAAAAGAACAAGGCTGAGTGACTCTTCTCACCACTTTTGTACAATATAGTTCTTGAGACCCTAGCTGGAGAAATCAGGCAAGAGAAGGAAATCAAAGGGATAAGAATAGAAAGAGAGGAAGTCAAACTATCCCTGTTTGCTGATGACATGATCCTATATCTGGAATATCCAAAAAACTCCACCAAAGAACTGCCTGAGCTAATAAACAGATTTGGCAGAGTAGCAGACTATAAGATCAATACCCGTAAATCAATACCTTTCCTATACACTAACAATAATAAGGCAGAAGAAGAAATCAGGAAATCAGTCCTATCCACAATATCCTCAAAAAGAATAAGATATTTGGGAATTAATCTAACAAGGGAAGTCACAGACCTCTACAATGAAAATTATCAGACACTGAAGAAAGAAATCCAAGAAGACCTGAGAAGAATGAAAGATGTCACATGCTCCTGGGTAGGCAGAATTAATATAATTAAAATGGCCATTCTGCCAAAAGCACTCAATAGATTCAATGCAATCCCCATCAAGATATCAATGCCATTCTTCACAGATATAGAAAAAGCAATTCTCAAATTCATTTGGAAAAAGAAACCCACAATAGACAAAACGTTACCAAGCAAGAAAGACGAAACAGGTGGATTCACAATACCAGATCTAAAACTATACTATAGAGCTGCAGTAACAAAAACAACATGGTACTGGTATCAAAATAGGAATGAAAAACAATGGAATAGAATAGAACACTGAAACAAACCCACAAATCTTTAAACATCTGATATTTGACAAAGAGGGTCAAAATATAACATGGAGGAATGAGAGCATATTCAACAAATGGTGCTGAACAAACTGGACAGCCACTTGCAGAAAAGTTGAAATTAGATCCTTATCTTTCACCTTGCACAAAAATCAAGTCCAAATAGATCAAGGATCTAGGAATTAAACCAGCTACCATCCAAGTGCTAAAAGAAAACCAACACTCCAGTATTTGGGAATAGGCAAAGACTTTCTCAACAACACTCCTAAAGTGAAAGAATTACACTCAAAAATCAATGAATGGGATGCCATTAAACTAAACCAAAGACTCAAGGGTCGAATGTTTTCCCTCATTTGTGGAGGCTAGAGCTAAATCCAGGCTTGGATAAAATGCTGTCAAACTCAGCAAAGGCATAGCAACACATAATGTAGGAGAATAATAGATATGTGTGGGTTTGGGGAGATAGGCATAGATGAGGGGTGAGGGATGGAGGAGAGAGAGGGATCTAGGGAGACAATTAACAATGTAGCATACTCTTTATCCCTCTGAAAATCCAAATAATACTTATACAATCATTTAATTGTGGAAAATTCACAACCTAAACATATCTATCACTTGTAGTTGTGAAATATAGAGTAATCAAGAGCCTGGGGTGTGTGCAATGTGGGGATAATTCTGGTTTAAGAAATGCATGTCATATTATTGCTTTATATGCATTTATGATGTACAACTCCTTAATAAAAATTTTTAAAAAAGAAAGAAATGTAGACCAGATTGCAGTGGTTGCTCAATGGTTGGAGTGCTTGCATAGTATGCATGAGGACCCAGGTTCAAACCCCAACACCACATACAAAATTAAGTGTTGGAAAAACAAAGGCGAGATGGAAAAACAAAAGTGATTCTCTCTTTCTGTTGCTCGCTTCCTCTCTCTCTTTAATAAAAAAGAAAAGAAAAAAAAAGAAATGTAAATCAAAATATGAGCTAAGTATAGTAAATGAGTGTACACTTAGCAGGCCTTATCTCCAAAGATGTATTCTCCACATCTTTGGAGATAATAAGGATGGTCAATTCCTCTAGGTATACGAAGAGTACCACTATGTGAACATCTTACGACCTGCTACATTTTTGGGTAACATGTTCTCAACTCCATCAACAGGAAGCATTTATTTAAGAAAGGTGATAATGTAGGTAAATAATTTCTTTGTAAGTGAAAATGGAAGAAAGATGGAAATGACTTTAAGACTAAGGTTGAAAACTCTGAAGGAGTCAAAATGCCATGACCTATTCCTGAACAAAAAATAAGAGTGAGTGTTGAAGATTGTCAGTGTCTTCTAAAATAGTTTTGAATGAGAATAAAATGCACTGGCAGGGAAAGACAGAGTGTAAAGAAAGAAAATCACAAATGTTTATGATGTGTTTGGGGAAAGTAACAAGACAATAAGTTTGGTAAGAGAAACTGGAAGTAGACATTTTAATTGTAGGAAAATGAAAAATAATAAATTTCTCTCTATCCTTCTAAGTTCTTAACTGGAGTTCCCATAACAAAAGACAGATTAATATGTGAAAAACAAACACTTTCATTAATGTGTATCACATATGCAACACAGAAATAACAAATCAAATGTGCATCAGATGTGCAACATGGGAACATGGGAGTACCAAGAAGCAAGCAACTCAGAGATGTCTTAGAACTTCAGCTTATATCACATCTTCAATGAACAATAAAATTTTCATGACTTGACAAGACAAAGGAAAAGAACAGAAGCCTAAAAAGCAACAAATTGTGGGAAGGTAAGTATGTAAAAAACTAATGGTCAATGGTCAATAAATGCCAGTTGGTAAAGTTGAGTATGTAGATTCCTATAAAAAACATTCCCAGGCTGATTAAGGTCTAAAATTTCTCCAGTGATAAATTAATGTCCATCCTGGTAGGGAAGAGAGGTGTGGGACACCTATGAAAACATATGTCCTACTTAAGGAAAGGAGAGAATTGAAAGCTTTTACTGTATCTGCTCTGTTTTTCTTTTTTGAAGATAATTATATAATAGAGTTACACACACACACACACACACACACACACACACACACATAGTATCTCACCCATGTGCATTGTATATATTAGTATATATACATATGTATCTATACATGTATGTGTAATATATATATATATATATAATTAACTTCCATTTTTCTCAGTAACCAAATAACTTTGTTGTGTTTTAGTCAATAAAAAGTTAAAAGAAATAAAATCTTCTGAAGTCCCTGAAGTTCTATTGCATGATTTCTAACTGAGAATTCTTTGCAGCTGAATAATTTCTGAGAGTGTTCTGTCAGGCAGGAAATGTAACACTTAATCCTCACAGTGTAAAACTGAGTTTCACTGCTAAATAAATTAGATGAAATTCCTGTATTATAAGAAATATAGTGTACTGCATCTCTGAAATATATGACCTTGTGTACATGTACTAATATGATGAAATCAGAATCGAGTATATTTTTCATATATTTATTAATACATATACGCTCACATATGAGTAAATTGCATCATTACATTATGATTGTTGTAGTTGCACATTATGGCTGAGATACAATTTGCAGCTGAAAACAGAATTTCCTTGAAGATACAGATAAATGTTTAGTGGGTTTAGGGTAGGCAGGATTTCATCTCCAATTGATTTTGAGAAATGGTAAGAAGAACCTAGAAAGAGGTAATAAGAAAGTGCGAACACAGATTTGATCCTTTGGCTTTACCTTCATCAATTTGTATTTTGAGTGTTTTAACTTGCCTGAAGATAAAGAGACTGACTTTATGAGCACTTAAAGTAGTGGTACCCAAACTTATGTTCACAATGGAATCAGATGGGACATTTCAAAATATGTTAAAGCTCATATCCTACCCCAAACATTAAAATTAGTTTGGAGTGTGGACTGAGTTTTGAATTCTTATGAGACCTCCAGTTGATTATAATATGCAAATAATGTTGGTGCTCAGAAAACAATACCCCAAAGCACCATAGCTTTTTGGCATACTTAGTACTAAAGGACATAGAAAGTCAGAGAAGTAGCCTCAGAACCAGTCTCTTGGAACTTCTGCTACCCTCCTATCTCTTACCCTTCATTCTCCTGAATGAGTCACAAACCAGAATTCTTCTCCCCTGTGGCAGGTGACAGAAACTAGAACCCCTTTTTCCTAAAGCAAGCCATAAAGCTTAAACATATTTAAACTTCCCTACCTTTCTACATAAGAGCTGATCACAAAGAAATTCTCTCACTTTGTGTGATAGTAGATCTTAAGATCCTCACTGCAGAAGGGGGCCTACCCTACATACATGAAGAAAAAATGCCAAAAGAAGAGGCCAGGAAGAATATGAACGGACAGACCTGTCTGATTTCTCTCCTTTGGTCTACTATATTAGATCATTCCCTTTTTGTCTAATCACATTTCTATATAACTGTCCATTCTTCATCAAATCAAAGCATAAAAGTGGAAAGTTTTTCCTGAGTCTTTGGGTCTTCAAAGCCTACCCTATCATGTAAAACTGATTAAATAAACCTGTTATGCTTTTCTCTTTTTAATATGTCTTTTGTTATAAGAATATCAGCCAAAACCCTCATGATGAGTGAGGTAATATATATCACATCTTTTTGCCTCTACACAAGTTTGGGAACTATATTTTAAGAAAAATTTCAGTTCCATATCTATGATTAAGAAAACTATCCATTGTCTTCTTAAACCTAAAACAGAACCACTAATGTAGGTTAAAAAAACAAAAGGGCTGGAGCCGTGACTCAGTGGTTATGGCGCTTGCCCAGCATGCTTAAGCATGCAGGTTTGAACCCCAGTACCACGTACACAATGAAGTGTTTGAAGTGTTGGAAGCAAAAAAAGCCAGATGAAAAACTAAATAAAATTGTTTCTCTCTTTCTCTCAATGTCACTTTCTCTTAAAAAAGAAAAAACTATGGAAAATAAAAGGAAATATATGTCTTTATGAATTAGTAAATTTTTTTAAATTATAGCAAACTGGACAATTTATTAGCAATTCTGAAACACTGAAATTTCCTATTGCCTAGGTATAAAAGAGAGTTGTTCTCTCATTCATTTACCATTGTGCTTCAAGTGTATATTATAAATTTTTAGTATTCTTCTATTTCTACTTACTAATGGTTAAAAAACTTAAAGAATAGGAATTTGTAAAACTTTAAAGCAGTAATTTTAACCACCATTCAATTAAAGTTAGTACAATGACTTTGCATAATACATACATGAAATAATTAGTGAAGATGGTTCTTAATTTAAAGGATGTTAAACAGCTTGTAGACATCTGGTAACAAGCTGAAATGGGTCATTCAAAATTTATCTAACTAAATTAAGGGGGGGAATGTTTCTCCTCCCAGGTAGGCATGTCACAAGATAACTAAACTGACTTAGTAGGCTTGCCTGGGAATCCTTAGCTGTCAGTGGTGAATATGCAAAGGGCCAGCAAATTAAATCAACCTGCCAAACTGTCAATTTCAAGCCTCATGACTGCATGAAAATAGCATCACTGGAAGAAATCAAGCATTGCCTTCTTTTGGGTTTCCTGGCACCTATTCAAATACTCATGCAGTTGTGGCTAATTTTGCATGCAAATTTCAGTCAATAAGCTCAGAACAAGACCTCCCAAGATATTTCAAAGGATCTGACAGTATTTTTTCTGAATACCAAATCGACAGTAGTTGAAATTCAATCTCCATTTGCTAGTGCTTTACATATGCACAGTGTCCCCACCACAGAGCTAAGTTAATGAGAGCCTTACCTGCTTTCACTCATATCCTCCCAGCCGTCCTTGCTGAGGTTCTCAAACACATTGCTCATAACCTTGATGGAGTGATTGAGAACAGTGTGGTGACGACCCATAGAGCACTTTTTCTTGGCAGCTTTAAATTTAACCTTGGTAGTGGTTGTCTTACAATCATATTGTCCAGATTTCACCTCTGTGGTCGCCATCTCTGATCGAGCTTTGTCTGCTGAATGGTGCAGTTTCTCCACTGGACTCACCAGTTCTTCATTTTCTTTTCTCAATGCATTAGCTTCTGCCTCTAGTCTCCTTAGGGAAGCAACTTCTCTCTCTAACTCACTGATTTTTGCTTGAAATTCAGTTTTGTCTTTTTCTACATCTTCACTTCTCTTTTGTAACTGTTCTAGTTCTTTTTCTCTGGTCTCTGCATCTTCTTGTTGCTGTTTTAAGTGGGATTTCAGGAAATCATTTTCTTTCATTAATTTTTTATTCCCTTCTTTTAATTTTCTCGACCTTTTCTCAAAAGATTTTAGCCGATTTTCCAACTCAATAACCTAAATAAAAGAGTGTAAGTTACCTTTTAAAGTCTAAAACCATAATTACTGTTTTTATTATCATTCTAACTGATGAAAGAAAAATTACATTTAGCACAAGGACAGAATAAATCTAACGTATTTAATTTCTAAATAATTCTAAGGTGGTATAGATGAATACATTCAAAAATGCAATAATACATCTGTTGAACAAAGGACAGATGGTAAAAGAAGTTAAAATTCCATACAAAGTGACACAGAACTAAGTATGCTAATAAACTGCACAGTTATCTTAAGATCATGAATGCTTTCGCCATATATTCTACTCATTATGTAAAAACATGTTCAGAGTAAAACAATCAATACAAAAAGCCTAAAAAAGGTACATGAAGAAACTGTATTAGCAATTAACATTTATCACTGATATTCAACTATCATATGAAAAAGCTACAACTAAATACAAAGTAGCCATATTACAGGTGCCTTTTTTCTAAATTAGAAAAATGTAACTGTAGTAGTCATGTAGCCATTAGTTTATACAACCAATAAAATCACCAAAAATAAATTCTAACAAATTAAAATTACAATGATTTCAAAGGTACATAATTTAGATTTTTTCCATTTATTTCAATAAATATGGTTCATATTATCGAACATAGCAATGGTAACATGTACTTCCTGACCTTAAGTAATTTCAAAACTATAAAGATTGATATTTGCATACCTTAACCTAAAAAAGAATAATTAATTCTGATTCAAGAGTATAAAAATTTCATGGAGAAGTTTACTTAGATTTCGATCTTGAAAAAAAAAAACAAACCCTAGTACCATATTTCCCTGCAGATTTTATGCCAAATTGCAAAAAAAGTGGGGACAACCACAATGTGAAGCTTTTTAAAAAAATTTTGCCACCATTACATAAACTTCATTTATTATAAGCTGGTTTTGGTACAAGATTAGGATGTACAGAATACATGTGAATAAGTGTAAATGCAGTGGCAATGATGTGAAATGCACTTGTAAAGCACATTTTATTATTCATAAAAGAGTTTCACAAACATAATCTTTCCTGATCATCTCAAAAACATGAGGAAGAGCCAATAATTCTCTTTCCAGATTAGGAAACAGACAGCAAAGAGAGATTCTGAAAACTTAAAACTCAATTAGAGGTAAAATTTTCCTATTTTGAACTGGAGTTCACATTAAGGATTTTGTGCCCCTCCTCCACTATCCTGCAAGCCATCTAAAAATTACTCAAATACATATGGCAAATGAACAAATAATTAAGTTAGGATCTGGAGACAAGCAAGACATCTAGTTAAATGAGTGAAAAACTATACCGATTCATATTTGCTTTAAAAATAATTCTATACAGAAACTTTTTCTCTCCATGCCTCTTTCCCTGCCAACCATTGTGTGTGTGTGTGTGTGTGTGTGTGTGTGTGTGTGTGTCTGGGAGAAACATTTTTGATGTCTGACTTTGATGGTTTGAATGCTTGATGATCCCCCCAGAACTAATAGGTTAAAACCTAATCAAGAATAAGGGCAGGCCTCTGAAAACGGTACGGAGATTCCTCAAAAAACCAGGGATGAACCCACCATATGATCCAGCTACTCCTCTACTGGGTATTTTCCCAGGGGATTTAGAATCAGCACATTACAGTGACACAGCAAAATCTATGTTCATAGCATCTCAATTTACAATAGCTAAATTATGGAAACAACCCAGATG
>PVKS010051729.1:0-11029 GCA_004027875.1 Aplodontia rufa | reverse complement strand
TCATGTATTCATTGGCTTGATCAGTGTCCTCTGGTGAGAAGTTTCTATTTAGCTCTTTGGCCCATTTATTAATTGGGCTGTTGGTGTTTTTGTAGTTGAGATTTTTGAGGATTTTGTAGATTCTGGATATGAGACCCTTGTCAGAGGAATCATAGTCCATGATTCTCTCCATTTCCGTAGGAAACCTCTTGACACTTTTGATTGTTTCCTTGGCAGTACAAAATCTTTTTAGCTTTATGGCATCCCATTCACTGATTTTTGACTTTACTTCCTTCACTTTTGGAGACATGTTGAGAAAGTCTTTGCCTACTCCCAAATGTATTATTACTCACATATTACAGTTAAGGAAATGTTTAGAGAAATCAAGTACCACACTGACTGGAGAATACCCAGCTAGTTATTCATGTGGAGCCAGGATTCTAATTAGACATCTTTGATCCTAAAACCTATGTTCTTTGTGTTAAACCAGCCAGAGTTTGTAGCAGAATCAGAAACTACAATAAATAGTGTTTATAAAAGTCAAATACCATAGGATTGATAGCAAGTACAAAGACACATCATGTTGGGAGAGAGGATTAGTAAGAAAGATGTGATTTAGGGGAGAAAATAAAATTAGAAAAATGGTAATATTTATATTCATGTAGCGCTTAGTCAGGGGTCTGATGCTTTACAGAAAGGTAATTGAAACTCTAAAGAAGACACTTGGGGCTGGAGTGGTGGGTCGGCAGGTGGAGTGCTTGCCTGGCATGTGTGAGGATCTGGGTTCAAACCCCAGCACCATATACACAATGAAGTGTCAGAACAACAAAAGCCACATGAAAAACTAAATAAAATTGATTTTCTCTTTCTCTCCCCCCCAGTATAAAAAATAAAACAGAAAAAGAAGACATTTGCAACATGTTTGGTCACATCATAAATAGTGTTAGGGTTCAAGCTTTTGAATGGCCTTTCCACTACATCATTGGTGTGAAGATTAGAAGAGAATACAATGAATAGTAATAAAAGCACTTAAATTCTTATATTTTTAAGAGAAAAGTTCCATCTGGAAGTCCAAGGTAGGAATAAGTAAAGTACAGTTAGAAATGATTATATAAAATGTCTTAAGTTAAATAAATCCAGTGACTTAAAAAATAACAGCAGACAACTAGGATATACCTTCATAGGCAAAGGAGAGTTAGAAAGAAGGTTGAAAGGAATTGGTTAAGGATAGTAGTCACCAAAACCTGTGGCTCACCTTCCTCATCATGATTGCCTCTGGTCATCTGCTCCCCCGCTCCTTGCCCCCTACTGTACCAGGGATTAAATGCGTAGGCACTTAACCACTGAACCGTATCCTCAGCCCTTTCATTTTTTATTTTGTGACCTAAGTTGCTTAGGACCTTGCTAAGCTGCTAAGGCTGACTTTGAACTTGCTGTCCTGTTTAGGCTCCCCAGCTGCTGGGATTATAAGTGTGTGCCACCACATCCAGTAGGCATCCACTTTTTTTTTTTTTTTTAAAGAGAGGATTGAGGGAGAGAGAGAGCATGAGCGAGAGAGAAAATCAATTTGTTTTGTCAGCTGTTTTTTGTTTCTCCTATACTTAGTTGTGTATGTGGTGCTGGGATTTGAACCCAGGCCTTCGCACATGCTAGGCAAGTGCTCAAACCACTGAGCAACCACTCCAGCTCATGGTCATCCACTTTTGACAAATTGTCATGCTTTATAGAGAGCTTGTTCAGTTTATTTATGTTGGCTTATTGGCTAGATGGATCTACAATGTACAGGGGATAACACAGTGAGCCAGGGGCAGAATATTGCTAATTACCCTGGATAATCATCTTGTATGTGCTTGCTAATGAATGAGGCATGTCCTTGTATTTCCTTCTTATAGATATTTTTTCCCACAATTTAGAATTATAGAGAGTTTCTCATACATATTTGGTAGTTCTTTTTGGTAAACTTTTGGAGGTGAAAGTAATGTATTTTTCTTATAAAAAACATATTCATCAAGAAATGGAAAATAAGCAGTCATAAAGAAGAAATAAAATATATCCATAATTTTGTTCACTCAGATAATCAGTTTTAAGACTATTAACGAATCATTAAGAATTGAACTGATAACATAATATGGTGGTAAAAACTGAAGACTGAAATTATTTTTATTTATACCTTTGCTGCTATCTTTCCTGGGTTCATACACATATTTAAAATAAATGTCTTCTAGTGAGGAACAGTGGCACATGCCTCTAATTCCAACTACTTTGGAGGCTGAGACAGGAGGATCAAAAGTTTGAGGCCAGCCTTCCTGGGCAACAATGAGACCCTGTCTCAAGATAAAGTATTAGAAGGACTTGGGGTGCAGTACAAGTGCAGAGGTAGAATGCTTGGCTAGCATGTATAGGGTCCTAGGTCTAACTCTTAAGACAACACAAAACCAAATCAAATCAAATAATATTCTAAAGTGACAAAACTCCAGTGCCACTGCACTGAAACTCGGTACTTCATGTCTTACACTTCTCTCAGAATTACCACTGAGTGAATTAACAAATTAATCTATCTTGCTTCTACGTTCTCCCCATGAACTACATCCCAGCCCTTTTAATTTTTATTTTGAGGCAGAGTCTTACCAAGTTGCTGAGGCTGAACTTGTGATTCTCCAGCCCCAGCCTTCTGAGTGTCTGGGATTACGAGCGTTTGCTCTGTGCCTAGCTGAATTAACAAATATTCTTAAAAATTCAGTTATTTGGTTTTTGATAGCACATTGCAAAGGAGAGATAGCAAGTTGAAGAGTTGTTTTGAAGCAAAAGATGTTATTAGAAGCAGATACGCAGGGACAAAGAAAGTGACAACATATAGCCTACCTTGGAGGAAGGAGACTGGGAAACTGAAAGACATCATTGGAGCTATTATTAATAGATTCAGGGGCCGGCATGGTTGCTCAGTGGTTATAGCACTTGCCTGGCATGCACAAGGATGTGGGTTCAAACCCCAGCACCGCATACACAAGGAAGTGTTGGCGCAATGAAAGCCACTTGAAAAATTCAATCAAATTGATTATCTCTTTATCTATCTCTCACTGACCCTCTCTTAAAAAAAAATAAAATAAAATAAAAAAATGGCTGGAGCTGGAGCAGTGGCTCTGTGGTTAGGGCACTTGCCTGGCAAGCACAAGTACGCGAAGGAGACTGGGAAACTGAAAAACATTGTTGGAGCTATTATTAATAGATTCAGGGGCTGGAGTGGTTGCTCAGTGGCTATAGTGCTTGCCTGGCATGTGCAAGGATGTGGGTGAAAACCCCAGCACCATGTACAAAATGAAGTCTTGGAGCAAAGAAAGCCACATGAAAAACGAAATAAAATTGATGCTCTCTCTCTCTCTCTCTCTCTCTCACTCACTCTCACTCTCACTCTCTCACTGTCCCCCCTCTCTCTTTTAAAGACATTCTACAATTATTTGGTGTGTATAATAGTGACCGTAATTTAGCAAAGAAATATTAAGTAGCAGGAGAAAAAGGAGGGGGGAAGAAAACAAGACAGACAGAAGATAGGTAGTACTTCATAGGATTGTCTTAAATAGTTTAGATTATAGCTTCATATTTAAACGCTAAGTTTTAGTAACCTCGAATTTTTTTTCTAAAGCAGTGTTGAATACCCCAACAAAACTGAATAAATAAGACATTATGTAATTTAAAGCCATTCAGAGCCCTTGAAAGCACATTAATATATTTGCTAACTGCTACTATGATCTTAATGATACTTGTAGGCATAGTTTTTTTTTAAATGAAATTTTTAGGTTCTGTATTATTGCTTCTTCCCTATAGTTAATGAATGCTTCCATTTCAGGAAGGAACATCTGCTATGGAAAATCTAAATGAAATGCAATGTATGTGGTTTCAGACAGAATGCATTTCAGCTTATCAGCGGCTAAGGAGATATGGGGATGCCTTGAAAAAATGCCATGAAATAGAAAGGGTAAGTTAGAATTTTGATTTTTATTTTCTCCTGTCAGGTAACAAGAAAAGGAGGTAAATTTTGACATGTGATCATCTGCTTGTTCTAACTGCTTTAGCATCTTCATTGTGAAAATAGTTCTTGATCTTTAATATTCCAAATGTTAAGGAGTAATGAACAGATGATTGCCTTTTTTGGTCCTGAAATGGTTATGCTTTTGACATGTCTTTTTATTTTTGTCTGAAGAAAGAAGGAAGATTAATTTAGTGAACTATTGTTGCTATTGTTAACATAAGTCAAAATTTCTGTTTCCTGATTGGGCCATTATTTGAATTTCATCACTAGCCTAGTGGGGACACACAGCTGATGGCAGCCTCTTTTCCTTTTAAATGTCAGGATCTGGTCCACAGTCAGCCTCTCTCCAGTCGTCTTCCCAGGATATTTTTTTCTTGCATTCAGTATTCTGTACAACAATCTATGGCTAGTTTGCAGGCTTATTTTATTACTTGCTTTTAGAACTGTGTGTGATGTGCCTTAGCAAGGGAACTTTTCTTTTCCTTTGTGTGAATTTTTGTTTTCCTGTTCTTTGTCATCTCTGAAGCACTCTCCTTCCACATGGACCACAGGAGGAAAAGAGCCACAAATGCACCCCTGAGGCAGTCCTCAGCAGCCCTCAGTGTGGGGGCACTCGGCACCACTCTTCCACTCTTCCCCTGCTGACGCAGTATAAAACCACAGGCATCGTAGTCAGGTGAGCCTGATGTCTGCACCATGGCAGTCACTTTGGCCTTCTTCCCATGTGAAATCTGAGGTTACCCAAAAGGAAGGCTATATTTTAGGGGGTGGCTTTTGATGGGAATTGGACTAGGATTATATCAAAGCTTTTATAGAAATAATCTTTGTTATTTTGTTTTGTTTTTGTTTTTCATGTCCTCTTAAACCTTGTATCTCTAGGGAAAATCTTTCTCATTTTCTTCTTGAAAAATGTAAATCTCTGGGATATGTGCAATAGCCAAGCATTCTAGTTTAAATCAGGCTTTTATTTCTGTGATTAAAAACCATGTTTAGGCACTTCCTAACTTTTAAAATATTCTGTTTATTATTAAGGAAAAAGATACATTTGTATTAACCAGGACATTTTCAGAGAGAAGTAAATTGTTTTCTCACTAAAAAGGCTGCTAGGCATTTATGGATTAGAAATTTCACAAAACTGTAACTAGGGACTTACCAAATTTTCTGTTTAAGCGAAATTTGAATACCCTTAGCATCATAGTTATAAACATCTTGAATTTAAATCCCGTTCTTCCTCACGTTAATGCCTGTATTGTTTTATTCTTTCTTCTGCTTTTTTGAGAATTAACTAGACTATGATAAGTAGATCGTCTATTACCGAGTTTCATTTAGATTGTTTTCCCTTAAATTTGTAGTGATTTTCATTGAGCGGCATGGTATAAGATTCTGTAATATCAGGTAATCTTCTAATTCAATAAAAGATTTAAGTAGTTGAAAATATTTTTGAAGAAAAAAGTTACAAGAAATCCTTGGTTAATTAAATACATGGCAGAATCCACTCTCTGGTCATGTCAGTTGTACTTGCTGAAAACTTGAACTGTCTTTATTCAGAGTTTACTGTTGGCATTTGAAAAATAGGAAGATTTAGAAACAAATAGGAAAAGAGCGTACTTTTCCATATGTAAGCCTATCTTTTATAATGAACATATCCATAATATAAGTAAATAATGGGGAATGATGTTGGCCAAATTATATTGTTTTATCATGTGCATGTATGAATATGTAACAACGAATCCCACCATTTTGTATAATTATACTGCACCAATTACAGATATTGGAAAAAAACACTTGTATGATCAATATGTGTATTTTTATACATGAGGTTATATGTAGAAATTTTTTAGTGTAGATAGGGTCACTAAATATTTATTGACTAAAAACTTAGTGTTGTTAATAAAATTAATCTAAAAATTCCTAATGATGTCATTGAAAGGATTTAGAAGTAATTTCAAAATTCAAAGATTTATTATAAATATCTGCAATAGTTACTTTTTGGTTAGGTTTTATATATTTTAATGAGGAAATGAACACCTTTCAAAAATAAAACTACAATTTATATTCTAAATAGAAATAAATGAGAAACAAGTTTAATTAAGGACCAACTACATCTTTCTTTTGCCTTCAAGAATTCATTCAAGTAGGGCAGTGTCGCACACTTCTGTAATTCCAACTACTCAGGAGTATTATTGCAAGTTAAGACCAACTTTGGCAATTTAGCCAGAACCTGTCTCAATATAAAATTTTAAAGAGATTGGCAGTGTAGCTCAGTGGTAGAGCGCTTAACTTAGCATTCTCAAGACTGTGGGTTCAATCCTTAGTACTGAAAAACGAAAAACAAAAAATGAAATCAAACAAACAAAACCCAAACTCTTTCAAGATAGGTGTGGTGGTATCTACTTGTAATCCTAGCTACTAGGGAGATTGAGGCAGGAGGATAACAAGTTCCAGACCAGCTTGTGCAATTTAGCAAGATTCTGTTTCAAAATAAATATTTAAATAAAAAAACACATTCAAGAATTCTTTCATTGAAGTCACTTTCAGCAAGGATACATATGGCTGTGAGCTCTTAGTACTTGGATTTGAAATATTAGAATTCTAGAATGGTTCACTGTAGTGCCTTTTTTGTCTTCATCTTGCCCTTCTAGTAGGATTTTAAAAGTATGTGTAAAGGGGGCTGGATCGGGTGGCTTGGTAGTTTCGGCATTTGCTCGGCTTGCGCGAGTACACAGGTTCAAACCCCAGCACCCATGTACACAACTAAGTGTCAGAGCAATGAAAGCCATGTGAAAAACTCAATAAAAATTGATTCTCTATGTCTCGTCTCTTCTCTCTTCTTTTCTCTTCTCTTCTCTTCTCTTCTCTTCTCTCTCTCTCTCTCTCTGTCCTTCTCTCTTTAAAAAAAAAAAAAAGTGTATGTAAAGGTTATATTGCCCAAGAAAACAACCTTCTTCGAATATTGGCTATAATCCTATATTTATAACATTTTAACCTATTTTATTTTTCAAGAACTGTTTTCTTTCTTTTTCTTTTAAAACAGTGACTGGGTTCTTGTTATTACAGTATGCTGATTTGTGTTTGAAACAGGGCAATAATATATATTTCTAACTCTTTGATCTGGGATTTCTGATAGATCAAAACTTACTGCATGTTAATCTTTATCAAATTGACACTTTCCTAATGACAGATTCTCTATAAAAGAAAGTTGCTTATTCCTTTAATTGATCTAGTTATTATTTGTGAGTCCAGAGGTTTTTGTTGCGTTTCTATGTATGTACTCTTAATAAACTTATCTGGGAATGCTAAGAAGTGACGGGCAGGAGTATCTGAGCTAGAAGAGAGGACCTAATATAGAACTCCTAAAGCTGTGAATAACTTCTTTGTTGATTTGTCTTAATTTGATTCAAGCTTAATTTTGACAGCTTCATCAGTTTCTTCCAGCAACCCCTCAAAAGAACAGGGGGGGCAGACAGAGAGAGAAACAACACTAGTATTTAAGATAAAGGGGAAAGAATTCAGCTTATGAGCTGTATGTTAAGATTTGAATACCTTAAGTTTTCTGTAATGAGCTGATATGTGATGGTATGGTACATTTTGTGTTTGTCCCCAAAGTGCAGTGACACTTACTTTACCTGTTGTTTATCTATGTTATCTGGCAAATTTTTGTGTTTTATAAATTTGGAGACTAAAAAATCAGTCTAAGATACAGTACAAAGGAGAGCTTTGTGGTAATGGAGTAGTTACTGATTGTGGTAGTGATTATGTGAGTCTACATATGATAAAAATCCACATAGAACTGTGTACACATCTTGTACCCGTGTCGGTTTATTGGTTTTGATATTGTACTGTGGTTTTTGTATGCTGTAACCTTTGAGGAAAACTGAAGGGAAGTTATATAGGACTTCAGTACTGCGATTGTAACTTCTGTGTCTGTATTCTAAAAAAAGATCAACTCAAGATTATTTGTTTTTATTGTATTCTGCAATACTCTGTTTTCTTCCAAAGCAAAAGTATGAATAAACCATAGCTGCTGTATCCTATCTTTTCTGATATAATCTAGCAATATTCTTTTTACTACCATTAGCTTATTGTACAGTGATTGATTACTCACATTTGTCAGTGGGTGAGTGGTTTTAAGACAGTGCTTTCAGTGGAAAAATTGGAAAAGTTTTTGGCAAACTGTGATAAACTGGTTACCCTGTTTATGGAAGACATTAACTGGAGAGAGGCAGCCTGTGGGCTGTTACTGATAAAGAGGTGGCTTAAATGTTTGTGGTTTTATATGTTCCCTCTGAGACTCGAGTTAAAATCTATGTTTACTTATACTACTAGGAATATCTCTTGAAGCTTGTTGTTTGCCTTTTTACATATTTCTCAGCTTAAAAAATGTCATAATCTTAGGTTTTTTTCATCTCATGTGCGTTGTACTGCCATTTTCCTTAGTCAATATTAAAATGGTGTTAGATATAATTTACATTAAGGAAAACCACTAACAGCTTTATGAAATATATAACCCTTTGATATTTTAAAAATAAAACCAAGTTAGTATTATTATTTACAAACCTATTTTTTATTAATGGGAAGAATAATTTTCAAATATAACATCATGAAAGCGAATTTTCAGTAATAAGTATAAACTAATGTGAAATGTTAATTTTTTTCTATTTCATATCCTCCATACTATACCTTTATTCTTGTTGTCTTAGAATTTCATCAGTTACTAATGTAATGTGTATAGTATGTTTTTAATTACCAGGATGACTAAAATTATCAGTGATTATGGACAGTTATTAATGTATCCTCTGCATAGAGAGTTACTAGACCCTTATGATGGAGGGAACATGAAATAGAAGAAAAACTTGATATATTTTGGTGTTTTGAATAATTCATTTTTCTTTATGGTTTTGGAGAAGCTGAAGTTGGGGAAAGAAAGAGTCAGGTAAAAATGCCTGCAGGGGAGAGAATTATAAAATTGTTTTGTGGGGTTGGGGGATTAGTTTTTGATGGAAGGGATTACTTCTTAATAGTTTTGGGGGCCATGGACACTTTGAAAATTGAATGAAAGCTTTGTGCTCTGTCATTAGGAAGAGGTTACTATACTTGTTTATATGTAGACTTCAGTTTAAGAAATTTCATAAAATAAAATACAGGTAGATGTGTGTGCTTTTATTGAGTAAGAGAGCCATAATGTTCTGTTTGTATAGAACTTTACTATTGAGAGTGTACTTTAAAATGGGATTCTTATTTGATCCTTTAACAAGCTCAAGAAATTGGCTGTGTAGATTTCTTTATTCCTAACAGATTAAATAATTAAGGCTCTAGGAAATTAAAAGACTTACTGAAGTTCACATGCCTGATAAGCAGCTTATCTCTTGTTGGCAGGTATTGTGCTTATTGAGTGTCTGCTATGTGTTAGACCTTGTACCAGAGAGTGGGATAGATATGATATGCCTTGCTTTAACTGAGGGTGGAGTAGATCAGTTAACATTTGTAGCTTTTACTTTGAAC
This sequence comes from Aplodontia rufa, assembly GCA_004027875.1. Lineage (NCBI taxonomy): Eukaryota > Metazoa > Chordata > Mammalia > Rodentia > Aplodontiidae > Aplodontia > Aplodontia rufa. Next base: position 1,521 of record PVKS010051729.1, on the reverse strand, counting down.
CTAAATATAAATTTAGTCTTCATTTGGAGTTGTGTTTAACTCTGTTTTGTTAATTCTTAGTGAATATAGAAGAAGAATATTTTAAGACTAAAATATCAATATATGCTAATATCCAAGATTTTAAAAAATAATGTGATCATTTGAGTTATCAGCTGATTATAGGGAATGGGGATAGCTTCTAGGAAGAGACACTTCAAGTTGAATTCAAAGCACTTGATGTCCTTTACAGTGTTAAAAGGGGAGAGAGCACTCAGATGAAATTGTGATTGTTTAAATTGTTTTTTGAACGTTTAATGATTTTCTTTCAAAAGGCAGAAGTTATTGAAATAAATGTAAGGGATAATTTTGTGGTTTTGTTTTTAAGCACTTTTTTGAGATAACTGATGATCAATTTGACTTCCATACATACTGCATGAGAAAGATGACCCTTCGTGCGTATGTTGACCTTTTGAGATTAGAAGATATTCTCAGAAGACATGCCTTTTATTTCAAGGCTGCTAGATCAGCAATTGAAATATACTTGAAATTATATGATAATCCTCTAACTAATGAAAGCAAACAACAAGAAATAAATGCAGGTAACTGAAAAATAACTTTTAAAAAAAAAGACTTGAAAAGAGCACCAAATTTCAGAATTTCATTAATAAAAACAGTACTTAGAAAAATATATCAAATGTTTAAGGTGTGATCATTACATAATTTGTGTATATATGTGTGTGTGTATATATATATATATATATATATATAATTCATCACTTTGTAGTACATTTGTGCAATTAAAAGAACAGTTAGTTGAGAAAAAAGTATATTGTTAAATGGATGTGAAGGCAGTAATAGATAACTAATACATAAAAAAGCCAGTGGGATGATGGTTTGTACCTGATGCTTCTCAGTCACCCTAGTGGAATGACTGCAAGTCTTCAGTAAGATCATTTCAGGAAAAATAGAAATGGCTATGGGCTGGTTTCCTTAAAATTATAACTGAAAATGGCTTTGAGCCCCTCAGAGAAAAGTGCATATTCCTAAAACTTCTTGTACTGACTTTATTGAAAATAACAATGCCTCAGTTGGATGTTATGGTACATGCCTGTAACCCCAGCTGCTTTGGAGGCTGAGGCAGAACAGTCATCACCAGTTCAAGGACAGTTTGGACAACTTCCTGAGATCCTGTCTCAAAATAAACAAATAAAAAGGGCTGGAGATGTAGCTCCATGGTAGAAGTGCATCTTGGTTCTATTCCCTGTACAAAAAAGAAGAAACAAAGGAAGAGATGAAGATGCTAATAAGAATATATGTACCACTTTTTAGTTACTAGAATGTTAATATCTGGGAATATTTGAAAAATAGTAATGAGGAAGCAAAATTTCTAAGCTTTTATTTCTAATATTTGTATAGCATTTAGAGATTTTTGTTCATTTGCCTTTTTATAGAAAACCTTTCAGCTAAAGAACTGAAGAAAATGCTTAGCAAGCAGAGAAGAGCTCAGAAAAAAGCTAAATTAGAAGAAGAGAGAAAGCATGC
>PVKS010051728.1:0-11060 GCA_004027875.1 Aplodontia rufa | reverse complement strand
AAAAAAAAAAAAAAAAAAAACCCTGGAAACCGTGACAACACCAAATGCTGTTAGAATACCTAGACTCTGAAGCATTCCCATATTCTTGGTGGGATTGTAAAATGGTACTGCAAATCTGAAAATCCGGCAGCTTTCCTAGCATATGTCTACCATATGACTCAGCATTCTCACTCCTGGAAGTGTGGACTTACGTTCACGCAAAACATCTGTCACAGCAGATGTTTATTGCAGCTTTATCATAATAATCAAAACCAGGTTATAGTGTCAAAAGTGAAATTTTTAGTAGAGTGTGAACATCTTTAAGAATTATACTTTATATTCATACTGTAGCCGGTAACCATACTTTTGGAATTATAGAACAAAAAAATAAGAGTAAAATTGCTATTCTTAAAGACAATTCAAACCTATGAGCAACAAAGCACTGTACCATTTTAGAAATAAACTTATTGGAACCAAGAGGGTCTCGGTGATTTGCCCAACGTAACAGGCAGTACTATAATCAAATCCTCAAGTCTTAGTGTAAAGAGCAATTATAGAATCCCTGAATAGACTTGGAAATGGATCCAGCTCCATTTCTTCTGAATACAATAAACATACACTGTTTGCAAAGGAAGCAATGATATTTGCATGTTAATTTGTATGTGTGTGCTCTTTGGCCAGAACAGACTTTTTATGAGTTTTTCCAGAAATTAAAGAAATATTTATCTAAATATTAACATGATCATTTTGAAGCAGGAGTTTTGAGATGAGACTAGATTTCCTGCTTTGCCAATTTCCTTCTGAGCTTTATCTTGCAAATTTCAAGAATAAAATCCATGGACAATCACTGAAGGGAAGAGTAAAAGAGGTAGAATTTATTTAGGAAGGAAGAGAGTTGAGAAAAGAGAATTCTTGCCATGTGGGAGCGGGTCTGGTAGCAGAAAAAAACCTTTGTGGTGTGCGGGCTCCCAGCTCCCAGGGAGGAAACTCCCTGCTGGGCTCAGCCCACCTTCCACCGTATTACCTCTCTGTACATTGTGGAGCAGATTCAATCTCAGACCCTTGGCAACCTGCTGAATATCCTGGATGGTTTATAGCTTTAAAACTACCGATGAGATATAATCCCAGGGATCCTTGGTCTAGCAATACAGAAATTCCTGGCTTAAGTGCTTTGATAGAAGTGATTGATAAACACACAGTTGTCAGAAGCAATGAGGCAACTCTTTTTAGACATTTATACCAGTCCAGTACAGAGATAAGCCATAAATAAATTATGCCTTGAATCTTTTAGACCATCTCCTTCTCCTCAGAATACAATCATTTTGGATTCAGTTTGAGCCTACAAATAACAGAGTGGCAAAATTTTCATCATCTTTCTCCAAACAGGATTGGATATTTTCTTTCTGCTAAACTTTTACCACAAGTTATCTTTATGTGTTTTGTTATATAACTCAATCTCCTTCAGTACCAGTTAAGACATTATGTGTACTATGCAAATATGTAGGATTTGCATTGATCATTACTTATGTTATTTGGATGAATCCAGTTTAAACTCCAAAAGGATTACTTATATGTGAAAAAGCACAATTTTTAACTAGGATGATAACATATAAAAGTGATATACAGGAGCAAAATAAGACATAGGAATCTGTTCCCCAAAAAACATTATAAATAGCTAAATTATCACTGGAGAATATCCAGCTATTGATATAACTTCATATATTGCCAGGAAGCAACTGATATGATGGCTTTCAGATGGTGCCACAGAAAAAAATCACAAATTTATTCTAAACATCTGGGTCATAGAAATATCAGGTCTTCTCATGGATGCTTCAAGGACTAGGAGTCTTGCTATTACTATGTAATCATGTTATTAACTAGAGAAGCTTACATTTATATCAATCCTTTATTGTTTATGTGAGCTCAAAGTTATTGCTGAATTACCAGTCTAATTCAAAAGAATTTCTTATTTTGTACCAAAATTTAGCCCCAACTTTTGTACTCCTATCTACTAATTTACCATCCAGTTTTTCATGCTATAATTATTTTATGAAAATAGTCAATGAACATTTCTAATTCCCTTTAGAGGGCTAATTACATCAAAGTTGAAGCATTGAACAAATAAATATCCATGCATGGTGTAATTTCTCAGCTAGGGACACCATTGTAACATGATTTTTATCCAAAATAATTTGCAGGATTATGATACTGGAGCCTGGGAAAATGGTGGCTGTTTCAGAAAGAGGGGAGTGTCCTCTGCTAGATCCATTATCCTTCCTAACCTCCCTGCCTTTAAAGTGACTGTGATATTTGGGACTATCTCAGACATCTTACAGCAATGAACTGAGAACCATAAAAGAAAGATTCTAGAAAGCGCTTTAGGAAACTTAGCAACCCTCTACTCAGTGACATGATCACTTAACTAGGAAAAATTAAAAGAAATAGCCCATTTATAGTCTTTCAAAAATTGATATAACAGCATACAGAAAATAGATTATTGAAGACCATCTACTAACCCTAAGAATATCAAAGTCTAGCTGGAGCAGTGGCTCAGCGTTTATGGTGCTTGCCCGGCATGTACAAGGACATGGGTTCAAACCCCAGCACCATGTATACAATGAAGTGTCAGATCAACGAAAGCCAAATGCAAAACAAAATAAAATTGATTCTCTCTTTCTCTCTCTACCACTGTCCCTCTGTCTCTTAAAAAAAAAAAAAAAACAGGACTGGAGCGGTGGCTCTGCGGTTTTGGTGCATGCCTGGCGTGCGCAATTACATGGATTTGAACCCCAGCACCCATGTATACAACCAAATGTTGGAGTGTTGGAGCAATGAAGGTCACATGAAAAACTAAATAAAATTAATTCTCTCTTTCTCTCACTCTGTCCTTCTGCCTTAAAAAAAAAAAAAAAAGAAAAGAAAGGAAAAAGAATATCAAGGCCTGCAGCATTTGACCCAAAACATTCTTCCCTGATGTGCCTTCTGTGTTTTGTGGAATCCCTATACTGGACAATGGAACCAAGAGTTAGAACTCTCCCTCCTTTTCTCCCTGCCAGTACCAATCTGGGATTCGTGTTTCTCTCCCGTGGGGACATGGCAGCAGTGAATATTATCCCCCACAATCCAGCTCCCTATTGCAGAAGGGAAAGTCACTAAGAAGAAGTAGTGTCCCCATTCCTCACCCAGTTGACACTCACAGGGCGGAAGTTCAATCCAGATATGAAAGGCTAGAAATACTACAGCCTGGATCATCCCTGCTGATAAGGGAGATATTTAATAACTGGACAAAGAATATTAACCCTTTCCCACACACCCACTAAAAGAACAGTGATGTCCCTCTTGGAAGTAAAAATATAGGACATATAAAGAAAAGAAACTGGAAGTTTTTGTCATAAAGAGGAAAAAGTTAGGCAGGTGCTAGAAACTGCCTTGGAGCAAACCCAGAACTTGTGTTTGACAGCTACAATTTCAAAGAACTACAAGGAACCATGTCTAAAGAACTAATGTGAGGTAGGATGAGAAGGTTTCATCAGCCAGAGAATATCAATACAGTGTAGAAGCTATCAATACAGTGTAGAATCAAATGAAATCTTATAGTTGATAAGTTTAATAAGTGTTATAGTTTCAATAGGTAGTGTTCCCCCAAAGTTCATATGGGAGACTATGCAAGAAAGTTGAGAGGTGAAATGATTGGGTTGTGAAAGTTTTGACTTAATCAGTGCCCTAATTCCTTGATAGGGATTAACTGGGTGGTAACAACAGACAGTAGGATGTGGCTGGAGGTGCTGTGTCATTGGGGCATGCCTTTAGGGTATATATTTTGTCTAGGAGAGAGAGGAAGTCTCTCTCTGTTTCCTGCTGGTCATGTCCTAAGTCGCTTTCCTCCACCACCCTCTCCCACCATTGTTTTCTGCCATACGTACAGCACAGAGCAATGGAGCTGGCATCTATGGAGAGAGACATCTGAAACTGTGAGCCCCAAATACATTTTTCCTCCTCTAAAATTGTTCTTGTCAGGTCTTTTAGTCACAGCAGCAATAAAAAAGATCACTAAAACAATAACCAACCAAAAAAATTGCTATAAAGCCTCATTGGTAAACTTGAGCTGATGAAATCGCAAATAAATGAATGGAATGAGGGATGACTAGGTATTACATCACCAGTCGAAAAAAGGGATAAAACGAAAGAAGAAAAGTTAATTGAACTTCAGAGAAATGCAGGACAAAATTGAGTATACAATTATATGTGTAATTAGAGGACCAAAAGAAAGATAAAATATCATTTTAAAACAACAGCACAGGGGCTGGAGCAGTGGCTCGGTGATTACGATGCTTGTCTGGCATGCGCGAGGACACAGGTTCAAATCCCAGCACCACCTACACAACAAAGTCTCAGAACAACGAAAGCCACATGAAAAACTAAATAAAAATATTGTTTCTCTCTTTTTCTCACTGTCACTCTCTCTTAAAAAAAAATACTTGCATATGCTACAAGTTTTATGGAAAACACTACATATTTAAGAAAACAAACCCAAAGTAGAATAAACATCACAATCAAAAATACAAAGAAATTTTGAAAGCATCAAACCATGAATAATGAAATTAAAATAACATTATCAGCTGATCTCTGGTAGGAAGCAACAGATATCAGAAGGCAACAGATGATATATTAAAAGAAAAATGATATATTGAAAGAAACAAGATAGTCATCCTAAAAGTTTCTATATGGGAGCACTCATTATCCAAAAATGAAGAGCAAATTGAAGACATTTTGAGATTTCAAAAAATAGGATTTTGGCAGCAGATCGGCCTCACAAACTTATTTAAGGAAGTCTTTCAGTTTAAATGTGGCAGCTAAGAGTAGTGTAAATGTGTGTGTGTGAGTACCCACAAACACACGGAACTCCGGATTTTGTAGATAACGATAAAAGAATAATTACATGATAAATTTCCTTTATTCTTAATTTAAAAAGCAAATACTTTGAATTAGTTGTTTTTTTTTTTTAATTTCTTGTGAAGAAAAGCTTAGAACCAATGTCCTCACTGGTAAATTTTACCACACATTTATACAAAAGGTAACACCAATTCTTCACAAACTTTTAAAAAATGTCATAGAAGATAACACATCCCAATTTATTTTGTGAAGCTAATATTACCCTCTTATCAAAACAGTAAAAAGATATCAAAAGAAAAGAAAACTATATATCTATGCATAGTTAGTATCACAAACACCCTATAACAAATACTGATAAACTGAATTTAACAATGTGTCAAATGTATTACATGCCATGAAAAAGTAAAATATATCCCAGAAATGCAAGATAGATTTAATATCTAAAAAATAAATCAGTTCAACCCACCAAACTAACAAAGTGTAAAATCTGTATTATCCTGTGAATACACTCAGGAAAAAAGTCATGTAAAATCAATAGCTCATTCAATATGAAAACATTGGATGAACTAGGAACAGAAGTTGCCTTTCCGAGTCTGAGAACAGAACACACGAGCTGGACACAGTGCTGCACACCTGTAATCCTAGAGGTGTGGAGGTTGAGGCAGGAGGCCCTGTCTCAAAAAATAACTAAAAGAAAAAGGTTAGGGATGTGGCTCAGTAATTGATCACCTCAGGGATCAATCCTTGGTAACCAAAAAAAAAAGGAGAGAGAGAGAGAGGCAACATACACAAGAAACCTACCACTGGCATCACAGTAAAGGAAAATATAAATTTGAAGGAAAGAAGTAAAACAAACTCTATAATCTTTACTTGTAAATGACATGATCTGGTGTGTATACTACCCCCAAAATTCATTAAAGAATTATTAAAACTAACTAGTGTTCAGGAAGATTAACCCAAGATCAATATACAGTAACCAATTAGTGCATTATAGGTTTACATGATGATAGGATTAGTTGTCACATATTCCTAGTTGCACAAAATTCAGCAATACAATTTGTTCAATATCCCCCCACACCCCTCTACCTCCTTTCTCCAGTCCCCTAATCCGTTTCTTCTGTGTCCTATATTGTTCCTTAAAAATCAAATACAGTGACATAATAATTCTTATACCTATGAAGAACATTATATATATCTATATCTATCTCTCTCTCTATATATATATATATATAGATATAGATATAGTGTATATAGTGACATTTATAACTACTTGGAATGCACCTTGCTTTATCTCAGCTCCAACATTTGCCCTTCTCGTCTCTTCCCTTAAACATTTACATTTTTGTATAGGTATGCAGCATAGCTTGTTCAAATATCTTAAGAAGTACGTTGCAACTGTATCTCTTAAATATTAACGTTTTTGCATTTTTGTTCTATGGATCTAAATCATGAGTTTGTCTACTTTACTCCCAAGCCTGGGTTTAGCTCCAGCCTCCACAAATGAGGGAAATCATTCAACCCTTGAGTCTCTGGGTTTGGCTAACTTCGCTCAGCATGATTTCTTCCAATGCCATCCATTTATCTTCAATGGATGCAATATCGTTGTTTCTAAATAGAAACTGAATAGAAGCTGAATAGAACTCCATTGTATATATATACCAGAGCTTCTGGATCCATTCATCCAGTGAGGGGCATCTGGGTTGGTTCCATAATTTAGCTATTGTAAACTGAGCTGCTATGAACATGGATTTTGCTGTGTTGCTGTAATGTGCTGATTCTAACTCCTCTGGGAAAATACCCAGAAGAGGGATGCTGGATCCAACCCTAGCTTTTTGAGGATTCTCCACACTGTTTTCCAAAGGGCCTGGACCAGTCTGCAATTCCACCAACAGTGTGCTAGTGTTCCTATCTCCCCACACCCCCTCCAGCATTTGTTATTGTTTGTATTCTTCATCTTTGCCAGTCTGACTGGAGTGAGGTGAAATCTTAAGATAATTTTGATTTGCATTTCTCTGATTGCCAGTGATTTAGAACACTTTCTCATGTATTCATTGGCTTGCTCAATTTCCTCTGTTGAGAAGTTTCTGTTTAGCACCAATTATATTCTTATACACTAGAAATAAATAATCCAAAAATTTAATTAAGAATCAATTTGATTAATAGTATCAAAATAATAAAATAGAAATATATTTATCATATAAATTTACCAAAGCATAGAAATTAATTTATCAAAATAAGTGCAATATTTATAAAATAAAAGCAGCAAAACATTGTTGAAAGAAATTAAAAAGAACTGAATTTTTGGAAAGATACCGTCCATTCAAAGATCACAGAGTAAATGTTATAATGCCAACGCTCCTCCAAATTTTATACATATTCAATGTACTTCTATCAAAATTCCAGTTACACTGTAAAGGTGAGGGGGAAAAATCTTGAAAAGAAAATCAAAATTGGAATTCACACTTGCCTATTTTTGCCTATTTGCCTTTTTTATTTTATTTTATTTTATTTTATTTTGAGAGAGAGAAAGAGAGAGAGAGAGAGAGAAGGACAGACAGAAAGAGAGAATCAATTTTATTTAGTTTTCCATGTGGCTTTTGTTGCTCTGACACTTCGGTGTGCATCTGGTGCTGGGGTTCAAATCCGGTCCCCTTGCATGCCAGGCAAGTGCCATACTGCTGAACCATCGCTCCAGCCCCACACTTGCCTATTTTAAAAGCAAGAGAAGCTGGAATGGTGGCTCGAAGGTCATAGCACTTGCCTTGCATGTGCCTGGATGTGGGTTTGAACCTCAGCACTACATACACAACAGTGTCAGAGCAATGAAATCTACATGAAAAACTAAATAAAATTAATTCTCTCTGTTTCTTTCTTTCCTTAAAAAAAAAAAGCTGCAGGAATCAAGACAGTACGGTACTGACATAAGAATGGATATATGAATATAAGGGTCAATGAAATTTAAACATCAGTTGCTTTTATATTGCACACAATTTCATTATTACTTTGCATTTCTGTAATTTCCAGAAAAATTGAGCAGAATTTTATCTTTTATATTTCTCTTACATTTACCATTTATGGAAAAAAATGATTACTATAGTGTTGATGCTAAATGTCCTGCAAAGACCCATGTGTTAAAGGCTTTGTGCCTGATTGATATTATTGGAGGGTGGTGGAAAATTTAGGTGGTGGAGCCTAGGGGAAGGCTTTCACTCAGAAGGGATTGTGAGACCTCAGTCTCTTCCTCTACCCTTTTGATTCCTGGTCATGAGGTGAGCAGTGTGCCCTACCACTGCCATTTAGTATAGCTGTTGGACACTCAAAGCAACATATTTGTCAGGCTTGGATTAGAACCTCAAAATTACAAGCCAAAGTAAATCTTTCCTCTTTTAAGTTGATTATCTCAGTTATTTCATTATCACTGAAGTAAAGTGGTTAACATAATCATCATATGATTTGCCCATATTTCTTTTATTCTTTTTTTTTTTTTTGGTGCCAGGGATTTGATTCAGGGGTCCTTAACCACTGAGTCACATCCCCAATCATTTTTTTTTATTTTGAAACAGGATCTCAACTAAGTTGCTTAGAGTCTCACTAAATTGCTAAGACTGGCATTGAACTTAGGATCCTCCTGCCTCAGCTTCCTGAGCTACTGGATCTATAGATGTGCACCATCACACACAGTTCATATTTCTATTTTTTTAGTTGCAACATTTTTCTTTATATAATTGTAGTTAATCATTTAAGTGAATCTTTATTGTAAATTTCTTTTCCCATGATAGAATCAGTTTTTTCAATTCCAAATTTTAAAGCAAGAAAAATAGTAATTTTGTTAACAATTGATGTGCTTTGAATATAATTATTTTATTATCACATTGTGGTTTTATTATAAACTAAAATAATCTTGTGAGTTTTCCATAAGGATATAATTCATTTATTTTTCTGCATGGATAGTCAGTAGCTATTTATTAAATAGCCCATTCTTTCCTCATGGATTCATACTAGCAATTCTCTTGCTTACATCATGTCTTTAGTAAATTTCAATCATCTTCATTGTATACCATTGGCATATCTGTTTGTCACTACTTTAGTAATGTTGTATTTCAATAATAATCATAGCAACTTTTACATCTGTCAAAACTCTGACCTATCTTTAATTCTTCTGAATTAACTGAACTTTAGACTCTTAAAATTACCATGTGTATTTTTGAAATATCTTATCAAGTCTAAGAAACAAAAATTTCCTGAGATTTGATTGGAATTGCATTGACTTTGTAGCTTAAAAGAAATGGATATCATTTATGTTAGATTGAGAAATAGTTTATCACATACAAAAAAGTGTACTCTTTATTGCTTTCTTAACAAAATGTTTTTACTTTCTCTATTTCCTCCTTGGTAATTTATTTTAAAGTAGTTTTAGACATGTAGAATTTTATTAAATTACATTGTTACTTCTTTCCTAGTATGAGGAAGCAATTTACTTTTCTGAATTGATTTGAAATCTAGCTGTACTACATTACAAAACCAAGCGATTCAACTAAAGGTTATGGTGTCTTCTCTGTGTAGAAAATCATGTCATCTGAAAATAAAAAGACAGTAATGATTTCTACCTTCCAAGCATAGTTATTTTATTTATTTTTCTTATTTTACCACATTGCCAATTATTTCAAATGCAATGTCAAATTGAAGAAATAAAAATGAATCCCCATATTCTTATTTGTGACTTTATCGCATGTGCCTTTTACATACACCATTCATTCAATAGAGTTGAGAAAGATAATGGGACATTTTTGAATTAAAGTCTCTAGTATTGCTACTGCATTGGTTCACATTAGGTTCACTGGCATGTAACAAAAGAACAAAATAGCTGTGTCTCACATGTGGTAGGACTTTATTTCTCTTCTATTTCAAAGGTGGCTGGAGAAGGTCTTGGCTCAGTGACTACAGGTGCCAAGTGTGTGCTCTTTTGTGTGATTGTTCCATCCTCAGAAAACAACTTCTGTGCCATGGTTCAGATGGTTGTTAAGGACCTTGTCCTTTGGTCTATGTTCCGGACAGTAAAAGGAAAGGAATGAAAAAAGAATAAACTTCTGTCTTTCAGGGGACTTCTTAAAATGTGATACAATGTATCACTTACAGGTGGTTGAGCAGACCTCCACTGCAGGACAAATGTAGGTACAGGAAGGATGGGGGATTGTGTCTTCTACGTGGATGTGAAGGTTCCCAGCTATGAGGATTGCTATAAGACCGCATGCCAGAATTTCAGCATGTATCAGCAGTCAGAAATGAACTTCTGTTGAGTTAATCCACTGATATTTATTTAGTTTTGCACTTTATGGCAATTAATCTGTCCTGACTAATTCAATGTTTGACTGAATATGGTTTAAATGTTTTTGGCATCTCCATCTACCTATCTCTGGGGCAATATTACAGATCTTAGAGTACTTCAAGATCATCATGGCCTTTGCATTTTATAAGTAATTATGGCCCACTATTATTTTAAATCCAGATAAGGTGTAATGTCATACAGCCTGGGGCAGTTGTAGAGATGTATTGGGAAGGTGGGGGAGGTACAAGGGTGAGTAATTGGGGGGCTCTTGGTGGTAAATCTAATTTTCAGAATTTATATATATATATTATATTATTTAATTAGAATCTTGTTTGTTCAACAAATAAATTTCTAAATTAAAAAAATTGTATAATCCTAAAATTAAGGTAACAAGAACTACTAGATTGTGAGGCAAAATTTTCTCATTAAGAGATAAATTTAGGTCAGCAGTTATGGCACTTGCCTGGTGTGCTGGAGGATGTGGGTTTGAACCACAGCACCACATATATAGCCAAGTGTCGAAGCAATAAATGCCCCATGAAAAGCTAAAATAAAAATGGATTGTTGATTCCTTCTCTCTTCTCTCTTTCTCTCTCTTTCTCTCTGTCACTGTCCCTCTCTCTTTAGGGGAAAAAAGAGATACATCTAAATAATTTATTCTTCAATATTACATGGAGAAGTGACAGCCTCTTCAACAAATGGTGCTGGACAAACTGGTCATCCACCTGCAGAAAGTTGAAATTAGACCCATATCTTTCTCCTTGCACAAGAATCAAATCAAAATGGATCAAGGAGCTTGGTATTAAACCAGCTACATTGCAACTGATAGAAGACAAAATTGGTCCAACACTTCAACATTTGG
>PVKS010051727.1:0-11020 GCA_004027875.1 Aplodontia rufa | reverse complement strand
GAACTGGGCATTAAGCCAGGAGTCAGATTTCAGAAGGCACAGATGGGGGAGGAAGCACTACCAGCAGAAGGACGGGATGAGCAAGGACAGAAGTAGAAAGGCACAGGGAACAAGCAGCAATCCAATTTGGCTGGACCATGATGTGCTGTAGGGGAGGTGGTGCTTGGGAGGTAAAGGTAAGTTGAGGTTAAATTGTGAAAGGTTTTGAAAGCACGGTAGAGTATAAACTCTTTCATGAGCAATTGAGGAGAAGTAGACATCTGTATCACATGCATTTAGAGCAATTGGTCAGGCAGTCGGACGCAGTGGAATAGAGAGAAAGAGGACAGCAATGTACCCCGTAGATGAGACACAGACTTCAGTGCCCAGAGGAAGGTCTGGATGGTAAGGGGATTTTTTTTTCCTATTCCTTTTCAGGCTACAGGAGACAGAAAAGTCAAAATCCAAGAATGAATTCATCAGTCCAAAACACTAAATGCAAATTCTAAAGAACTACAAAATCTGGAGGTGCCAGAAGTCCCTGAAGGTCAAGTTGCTGAAGGCAAGTTACAGGGTTAAGCTTCTAGAACCAGAAAATAAGGACAATCTCAAACTAGGTCGTTGGGTGAAAATTAAGGGTTGGGAAGAGAATCTTGTCAAATTCCTCAGAATGGAATTTTTTATTTTATCTTTTCATTTTCATAAAAATCTAAAGAACTTATGAAAGGATATTTTGGGCCACGTGGATAAACACCTATAAATGAGTACGTCCACTCTATTTCAACACCCGTTTTTATTTTTATACTGTATTGTCACCAAATGATACTGTTTCAATTTACAAACAGAAAACAGAGAAACAATTAATATAAAAGTGACACTTCTGTCAATTAAAGGCCAAAATAAAATCAGTGAATCAAATGAATGAAGATTTCATAATGGTTTGACCAAAGAAATAGGGAAATTGAGTCCATGATACCAAAACTACACAGAACTAAAAATTTGAAAGTCATGTTGTGACTGGCAACTAAGTTTTCTTAAATCAGTATAGAATTTGAATTTCAATTGTTTGCTGAAGAGTGTTTTCTTTTCTCTCTCTCTGTCTCTCTCCCCTCCCACCTCTCTCCCCGCTCCTCTCCCCCATAGTGTACTGGGAATTCTACCAACCTACATCCCTAGTCTTTTTAAATTTTTTTTTATTTATTTTGAGACAGGAACTTGCTAAGTTGCCCAGGCTGGCCTCCAACTTGAGATTCTCTGGAGTCACTAAAATTATAGGTGTGTGCCACCATACCCAGCAGTTTAGTAAATTTCTTTATATTTAATTTGTAAATCTGCCTTAACTTTATAATGTTTTACTATCTATAGGCACAATGAGCTTACACTTACATTTGAACAAATATAAGTCCCACTATCTTAAGATGCTATCAGTTAATTTAATGAGAGAAGAATGATCAAACTTTTTTTTCATTGAAGTGGGCACATATGTTCATTATGTTTGGAAAACATAGCCCAAGAACATCGATTTTGGCTTGTGGCTAGCAGTTTGCTTTTATGAATGGAGGCGCAATGACTATTTAAATCCTCAAGAAAAGTACTCTCATATATTGTGTATTCTGAGAGTTTAACCTGCTCATTTTTTAAGCTGTGAGCTTCTAAATTAATGTAGACAATAAAGAAGCTTTACCTAGTACCTGTTCATTTGTGGCATTGAACTAGTTTACTTACAACATGACTTAACCAGATAGTCCATCCTTTGAAGCCTATGAAAAAAGAAACTAAATGTAGATTTTGAGAATGTATAGTATGGAAGAATTTTTTCCTTTTTTTTTATTGCATCCTAATTCCAATACTAGGTAGAGTAAGAGAATATAACATACTACATTCTTATGATACTTAAACAGGCAAATAAAATCAGCACATCAGTCACCGCTGAGATTATGCTATTTTTAGCACCGTTGATATGAAGTCAAGTTTAGTGGAATTCTCCGTTAGATTAATTGGGTACCCACTCTGCAAAGTGTAATTAGCACCACTATTCATATCTCAGCTCATGTGTGAATTTGGCAACTCTGTCAGCAGAGCACACCTGTTTTCTCCTCCCAGGATATCAAATGAGCAACAACTGACTGATATCCTGAATTATATCAAATATTTTTAGTAGTTTTTCTGACATGTGTTCAAAAGCCACAGTGTTGACATTTTTCTTTCTCTTTACTCTAATAAAGAAATATGAAATTTCACATGAACATCCCCAAATATTGGCTAAATTATCTTTAAATTACCCTCCTGAGATATTCCATTATCTCCATTGTATAGAATTGGAGATGGGGACACAATGGGAATTAGGGTCAGGGTGTGACATCTTAAACGTTAAGATGCTGTAGCTCACTACATTCTTAAAGTTTCCTCCTTATGAATAAAGTCTTAGAATAAATGCTTCCAGCAAGTGGTAGATATGCACTCATTTAAGAATAACCAATTCTAGGATGAAAAAAATCCTTGGAAAATGTTTAAATAATATATGTATATGTATATGAAAATAAATATTTAAGGTTTAAAATTATTAAACCAACTTACCTAACAGAGCATCCAAGCAAAGCTTAATAATCATAAATTGCTCACTTAAAAGATTGTAGGTTTGGGGCTGGAGCAGTGGCTCAGCAGTTACAGCATTTGCCTGGCATGCATGAGTACACGGGTTCAAATCCCAGCACCCACGTACACAACTAAGTGTCAGAGTAACGAAAGCCATGTGAAGAACTCAATAAAAATTGATTTGCTGTGTCTCTCTTTCTCTCTCACTGTCCTTCTCTCTCTTATTAAAAAAGAAAGATCGTAGGTTTCTAGCTCATCTTTCAATGGTTAACAATGCTCAGTCTCTCAGCCAGTTCCCATGATTGTGTGCCATGTCAATTGATTTGCGAGTGAAAGAGCCCAAACATACTGAAGGTCGCTTTCCACTTAGTTCTTCTGGAAGCACACTCAAGCAACTTGCTCTTTCTGGATCCCTTTTCTTGTTTTGTTTTGTTTTTGTTTTTTTGAACCAAAATACAGCAGTTTCCAACCAATCCACTCTGTCCCTTTCTTCAAGATCCAGGGATATGTTTTGGAATGAGGGAAGCTTATGTTCAACCATACCAATGATATACCTGTCAGATTCCATCCTGTAATACACATGCTTCTTCTTCAGTGTGAATTAAGTATCTCAAGTCCTCTACTGTATCTCAAGGTCCTTCCCAAAGACTTGCCTTAATGTCAGAAATATCATCATCAGTCCTACACTTTAGAATGAAGCATTATGTCCTATTAAACTGTGAATTATGAAGACCACATGTAAGTCCATTGACAGAGCATTCAAGAGAACTTCCCCCACCACAACATGCAACTCATTGGGTGAAACCAGAGGTTAAGTGTCAACATGAAGAAATGGGACACCAGGAGGAGTGAGGGGAGCTGAAGCTTTAAAACAACTTCCTAATTTATCTTAAAGTAGGACCCAATATCAAAAATTTCAAGCCTTAAAGTATTTTTCTAACTGTAAAAAATAGTAATTCCCAAAAAATTGAACAAGAATTACCAAGTGATCCAGCAATTCTATTCCTAACACCCAAAATAGCTGAGAACAGATATTCAGACAAATACTTGTTCGCACAATCCTCACTATCCACAATAGCCGAAGGGTGGGAACAACTACAGTGCCCAGCAACTGAGGAGTGGGTAAGCACAATGTGGTCTATCCTCACCATGGAATAGTATTCAGCTTTGAAAAGGCACAAAGTGTTCACATGTGTGACAAAATGGATGAAGCCAGAAAACACTGCAATAAGTGAAAGAAGCCACACATAAAAGGCCATGTAGTATATGATTCTATTTATATGGCATATCCATTATAGTCAAATCCATAGAGACACAGAACAGGTTAGTGTCTGCCAGGAACAGAAAGGGAGACAAGAGTACACTGGAATGGGAAGTCATGCTAATGAGTGTGAAGTTTTCTCTCAGAAAATTAAAAGGTTCTGGAACTAGATAGTGGTGATGGTGCCCCAGCATTGTAAATGTATTTAATGTCACCAAAGTGTACATATAAAATAATCAAAATGGTAAGTTTTAGGATTCGTATCTTTTAGCACAATTTTTAAAAGTGCTTTAGACTTCAAAAAACTCTGTCCCTCCTGTGCAGGAACCCTGAAATAATACACTCCCAGGCATCCTCCACAGCCATCCGCTCCTGCTGAACTCACAGACAGTGCTAGAATATGTGAGCAGGAAAGATGCCAAGTGCAGCATCTCAAGTTACTCTTTGCCCTGGGTGAGATGGGGAGAGGAAAGTGAGAAGAATGTTTGAACCGTGTGGGTCCCTAAATGTCACTGGGCTTTAGGTGATTAAACCTCCCCCATACTCCAGACACTACACGGATTGGCAGGCAATGATTGCAGCATGCATCTTGTAATTTAAACCCCTACCCAACAGAGAAAAAGATTCCAAAGCACACAAAATGCCAAAGAAAATTTTCCTCTGAGCAGACACTATGTCCTTATAGGGCTAGCAAGTAAACACATGTACCCATTTCTCCTTAAAGCCTCCCATCTCTGCCTTAACCATCATCTACAATGCAAAAATGTGGAAAAAAAATGAAGCTATTTTCTGGGGAATTCAGAGAATTCCCTAACTACCTAATTACTAGCCTCCAAAGCATTTGACAGTGAGACTTGAACAACACAGGAAAATATGTTTATCTCTGGGGAATTTGTCTTCTGATTAGAGATACAGAGTTCCTCATTCCATTCCTTGCAGCTGTTCTCTATGGGTTTTTAGTAGCCAGGTCTTCAACCCATAGCTCATCACAACTGATTTATCTCTGCTGTCAGTCTAGATGACTTAGATAAGTAGGATGCATTGCTTAAGTGCACATGTGATTGGACATAAGCAAAAGGAAGCTTAGAAAAACCTGTAAGTAGAATGCAACTTTTGTAAATGTACTTTAAGAATATTAAACGAAAGGTCATTCAACTGCATGTTTACAAAGATTATTCACCTCATGTGGCTATTTTTCCTTTCATTTTCTTGTGGGTTCTTGTGTCTTCTGCAGTATGTGTTATTTTTTATGATACAAAAGAAAAAAGTGCATTACTATACTTGGCCTGATGTTAAGTAAAACTACATGTATGTAGGAACTCAAATAAACTGTCATTGCTACTCTATTTCTTCATAATTTTTACTTATCTCCAATTGACTCACATCTTTCTGCTATTGGTTTCTCTATGTTGAAGTTCTAACTTTCCAGAAGAAGAAGTGGGTATCTCAATCCCTGACCTGAAATTATACTACAGAGCTGTAGTAGCAAAAACAGCATGGTATTGGTATCAAAACAGAATCGAAGATCAATGGAACAGAATAGAAGATCCTGAGACAAAACCCCATATATTTAGCTATTTGATATTTGATAAAGGGGGCAAAAGCATAGTGTGGAAGAAAGATAGCCTGTTCAACAAATGGTGCTGGACAAACTGGATAGCCATATGTAGACAACTGAAGCTGGATCCTTATCTTTTGCCCTGCACAAAAATTATATCAAAATGGATCAAAGACCTGGATATTAAGCCTACAACTTTAAACTTACTTGTAAAAGAAGTAGGGTCATCACTACAGCATATGGGAGTCGGCAGCTACTTCCTTAACAAAACTCCCATGGTTCAAGCTGTAAAATCAAGAATAAATGAATGGGATGTAATTAAACTAAAAAGTTTTTGCACAGCTAAAGATCTAATCAAGAGAGAACGTACAGAATGGGAGAAAACCTTTGCCTGCTACACATCGGACAGAGGGCTAATGTCCAGAATATATAAAGAACTAAAGAAAGTAAAGTCCAAACTCACAAATAATCCAATAAATGGGCTAAAGAACTTAAAAGAAACTTCTCTCTAGTGGAAGTCCAGAAAGCCCATAAATATGTAAGAAAATGCTCTATATCATTAGCTATAAGGGAAATGCAAATCAAAACTTCAATGAGATACCACCTCACTCCTGTTAGAGTGGCAAAAATGAAAAATTCTAACAATAACAGGTGCTGGAGGGGCTGTGGGAAAAGAGGAACACTGTTACACTGCTAGTGGGGCTGTAAACTGCTTCAGCCACTATGGAAAGCAGTGTGGGGAATCCTCAAAAAATTAAGGATGGAACCACCTTATGACCCAGCTATCCTGCTCCTGGGTATTTTCCCAAAAGAGTTAGAATCAGCATATTATAGTGATGTGGCTTCATCAATGTTTATAGCAGCTCAATTTACTATAGCTAGACTATGGAACCAACCCAGACGCCCCTCACTTGAAGATGAGTGGATACAAAAACTTTGGTACTTATATACAATGGAATTCTCCTCGGCCATTAGAGAAGACAATATTATGGTGTTTGCAGCCAAATGGATGGAGATGGAAAGAATTATGCTCAGTGAAGTATCCCAATCTCAGAGACTCAAGGGCCGAATGGTATCTCTCATCTGTGGAAGCTAGAATACATGGGGAAGCAGTAGGTTAGACGGCTAAACTAACAATAACTTCAAATTGTATGATTCTCAACGCAATAGGGGGATGGCTCCCTAGGTTACTTGGAGGAGTAGGGAGGTGGATGGGGAGGGGGGGGTGTATGAAGAACTCCTAGGAGACTGGAGAGTGTAAATATGGGGGAACCATCCCAGAAGCAGATGTCAATCCTCCATGAGATAACCATTTCATGCAAAAGTTCTTCTGTGGGGAAACAGCAACAGGGGAAACCCAAGCTGAGCATCCATGATTTGGCATTACCCCTGGATAACTAAGTATATATACATTGGTTATTGGTGGTTTGATAATGTTTCCCCCTCAATTGTATCTCTATATACATCTAATAAAAAAATAAAAAATAATATTATGATAAAAAAAAGAAATTCTAACTTTCCATATCTTTTCCCATTTTATATCTTTGATAATCACCAAAATTTTCTCTAGATGATGTTACAGGTCCAAACCTTAAAATTAAATAGTTAGCTTTTTAAAATATAAAAAATAATGATTTGGAAATAGAACAGAGTCCAATGAAGGAAATAATCATAAAGTTCTTTTAAGTAGATTTTTTACTAAAGTATAATATACATAGAGAAAAGAGCAGTCAAGCGTCCAGCTAAGTCACCAACGGGGCACACCTCTGTAACTGCCACAAAAATAAGGAAATAGACTATGACCAGCCTCCAAATTCCCTCCACACGCCTCCTGCAGTTCTTAACTCCTCTCTCCTCCCTGCTCAAGATCTCCACCACAACAGCCCAGCTTCCCCTATTTTTAAAGTTTATGAAAGTGAAACACCATGTCTTTTTGTGCATTGTCTTTTTTCATGCAATATAATGTTTATCAATTCCATCTGTTATATGAGGCAGTAGTCTTATTTTATTGCTTTATAATATGTAAATGCACTATAATTTATTCTACTGTGGTGGGTGTCTAGATTGTTTCCAATTTGGGGCTTTACAAATAATGCCATTCTGAAAATTTTTATGTTTTTTAATGATCATATGTATGCGTCTGTTGCCCAAATTCTGTTGAGCACTCCTAGGAGTGAAGGATTGGGTCATAGGACACATGGAAATTCCAACTAAGCAGCTGTTGCCAAGTAGTATTCCAATATGGTTGGACCAGTTTATTCTTCCACCAATTTCTCTAATAAAGTTCCACTCTTCACAACTCTATGTATTTTTCAATTTTTTAAATTTAGACATTCCATCAGTATGTAATACTAATCACTAGGATTCTCATTTGCATCTCCTGTGTTATCTTGGCTATTTGGCAATCCTCTTTTGTGAATATTCCAATATTTTGCCCACTGTTCTATTGAGTTGTCTGTATTTTTTCCAACTCATTTGTAAGTGTTTTTAATATATTTTGGATTCAAGTCTTTCAACAGCATTAAGTGTTATAAATGTGCTCTTGTGCCTTTGCCAGGGGATGGGGCAGATTCTCTTAATTCATCATGGATAAAGATGATCGGAGCTAGAAGGTCAGTGGACTATTTTCAATCATTTATTTTTAAGATTTGGACCTGTAGGAACCCAAATGAAAGCCTGGACTGGCTACTAAGACCTTTTCTCCTTGGCAGATCCTTAACTCCAATTATTTTATCCCAGCCTCATGAGAATGCCAAAATCTCTGCTTGTCTTCTCAGTCTCTCCACTGCTGCTTGCAAATAAGCAAATGCTTCTAGTGGAAATGTCACATGGGACCAAATGTCCTCTCTATCCTTCCTTTCTTTTTGATCTTGACCTGAAAGTTCTCAATTTTTTCGTAGCTCTCCAACATTTTAAAACTTCAAACAGATGAGTATATACACAAACATTTATGTATACACAAACATATGTAATATGTAAGTATGTATACAAAAGCTAACTATAACAATCCAATTAGCCACTATTTAGAAGTAAAACTTCCAGTTAAACTTTTCTTTAATGACAAAAAATTCTGCATCTTTTTTAATGAATTGGTATGATTGTTACTATTACACAATGAGAGTTACATAATCTATCAAGTTTTACTCTGAGCCTAAGTGCTAGAAAATTCAGAACTTAATTGCACCTTTATAAACCCAAATTCTACTATTTATTTCTCTGCCCATTTCCTATCCCTTTGCCACATTTTAAACTGTTAACCTGATAGTTTCTTTTGTAAATATTATTTTACTTTTTTATAAGCTGACACTATTTTGGCAATAGTTTGGATGAATAAATGAATGGATGGATGGATGGATAAATACATAAATATACCATAATTATTCAAATCTCAAATCAGAATGTTATCAAAAAATATAACAAAATCAAAGTCAAAAACAGAAGTATCCAACAGGATGGATTAATTTTATTTTTTTATTAGAAGAATATAGAAATACAGTTGAGGGGGAAACATTATCAAAACATTAGCAATCAATGGATATAAACTTTGTTATCGAGGGGAAAACGAGATCATGGATAACCACCTTGGATTTTACCTATTGCAGTTTCTCCCAGAAGAACTCATGCGTTAAATGGGTAGTTCGTGGAGGAATGACATCGGCTTCTGGGATGATTCCCCCATATTCCCAATCTCCAGACTCCTATGAGTTCTTCATATACCCTCCCCCCTCCCCATCCCCCTCCCTACACCTCCAAGTATCCTAAAGAGCCATCCCCCTAATGCTCTGAAAGTCATTCAATTTGCAGTTTTGTTAGGTTAGCCGTCAGCCCTACTGCTTCCCCATATATTCTAGCATCAACAGATGAGAGAAACCATTCGGCCCTTGAGTCTCTGAGATTGGGAGACTTCACTAAGCATAATTATGTCCATCTCCATCCATTTGATTTCAAAAGACATAATATCGTCCTCTCTAATGGCCGAGTAGTATTCCATAGTATATATGTACCAAAGCTTTTGTATCCTCACTCGTCAAGTGAGGGGCATCTGGGTTGGTTCCATAATCTAGCTATAGTAAATGGAGGTGCTAAAAACATTGATGAAGCCACATCGCTATAATATGCTGATTCTAAGTCTTTTGGGAAAATTCCCAGGAGTGGGATAGCTGGGTCATAAGGTGGTTAACATGGATTAATTTTAGAAAAATCTCAAATCACACCAAAATTAAAAATGCATTTAGTTAAAATATATATATATATGTGTGTGTGTGTGTGTGTGTGTGTGTGTGTGTGTGTGTGTGTGTATGTGCTGGGGGGGATAGCTGGAGCAGTGACTCAGCAATTGGAGCACTTGCCTGGCATGCACAAGGACCGGGGTTCGAACCTCAGGACCGCATATACAACTAAGTATCAGAGAAACAAAGGTCAAATAAAAAACTAAATAAAGTTGATTCTCTCTTTCTCTCCCTCTCTCACCCTCTCTGTCCTTCACTCTCTCCTTCTCTCTTTTTAGAAAAAAAAGTATATATAAGTATATATTATATGTAGATATTAAATGTATATGATATTTAATATGCATATTAAAAACCAAGAATCTTGGCTCAGCTGATACAGAAAGACCTTTGTGGCATGGCTAAATAAGGAGGGACAAGTAAGCTAAAGAAAGTCAGGATAAGAAACCTAGGTGTAACTCTCCTCATAAATAAAAAATGGCTCAAATCTAAACAATCAACATTTGATGGTTTTCTAGACAGAAGGCTCTTAATTCTATCAATTGCTTTAAATTTCTATCACATTCAAATTAAAAGTACACCAAGATGCCACCTATTACCTATTCAGGTAAAAAGTTAAATATGGCGCAATCTCATTGGAGAATAATTGGAAAGCTCTAGCAAGGATACATATATAAATGCTTACCCTTTGACCCAGGAAACCCATTTCATGGAATATATATTAAAAATATGCTGGCCTTACTACTACTCATCAGAAAATGCAAAAATACTGTGCACAAGGCTATGGGTGCAAAATTTGGAATAACAAAAATCTTAAAATAATTCAAATTTATATAAACAGAGAACTGGCTGAATAAATACAGGCATGTACGAGCAATATATCTAATACCCTGTAGCTATAAAGATGATTGAGGGATATATGTATATATCACTATGAAGATATTGCCAAAGGTATTATTAAACAAAAAGGTAAAACAACGAAAAATATATGTGAAACGATGCTTTTTATCTAAGAAAAATAGAATGTAGATACACACACACTCGTATATCCATTTACTTTTTTGTTTGTTTGGGGGGGCTTTGTTCACTTGTTTATTTGTTTTGGTACTGGAAATATGACCCAGCACATTTTATATTTTATTTTGAGAGAGGCTCACTAAGTCACTGAGGCTGGCTTTGAACTTGTAATTCTCCTGCCTCAGCCTCCCAAACTGCTGGGATTACAGGCATGTGCCACCATGCCTGGTTGCACTTATGCTTTTTTGTTTTGTTTTGTTTTTTTTTTTTGTTTTTTAAAAGAAGTGTGGGGAGTTAGAGCATGGGCAGGGTAAAAGGGATAAGGAAGGAAGCCAAAGTTGTTTGATTTGGAATTTTGTATGCACTTTACAGGATTACAAAGTA
>PVKS010051726.1:0-11037 GCA_004027875.1 Aplodontia rufa | reverse complement strand
GCGATGTCCTGGAATGGTGGCCTGGCGGAGCCCTTCCCCACGCCTGGTCCCCACCATCCATCCACCCACCTGAAAGGAAGTTGCAATCTGTGATGCTTCTGGAGACTTCTTGGAGCATTCCCAGCAGGGGGGTGACACAGGTGCTATTTGGTGCTCTGGTAGATCTGGTCCGGTGACCATGCAGGGCTGTGTGACGACCGTGGTTTGCAGAGGCAGCTGTGGGTGCTGGGTGTCTGGGAGCAGACGATCCGAGGTGAAGGTTGCTGCGCTCACGCAGGTGAGGGGAGACCTGGGTGTGAACTGAGACAGGGCAGTGGCGGGGGCGCCAGGGGCAAGGGCTGGTGAGGAGAGGGGACGGGAGATGAAGGACGGTCTGGTAACCGTTCCGCCCCCTCCCCTTGCTCTCATTTCACCCCAAGGAAGTTTCCAGACCTTCATATTCAGTACCAACCACAAATCTTCCTAAGTCAGAGGCATCTACAGCCTCCCGAAACCAACAATATATCCTCCTAGCGAAACTGCTTTGTTGATAGAAATGATTCCTGTGTGAAACAGATGTCACCGAGAGCTGGCGCAGAAAGACAGAAAGATAAAGAATTACCATGGAGTTGAAAACACTGTTAAAAAAGAGAGAGAGAGAGACAGAGAGAGAGAGAGAACTAACAGTACAGCAAAGAAGCGAAACAGCTTTGAAGCTGCACATCTTTCCTGCCAGTGATGGCTGAAAGCCTGGGACATTTCCAACTTCATTTTAAGAACCAAAGCAAAATTGGTTACAGTAGCTCCCTTCCAGTCTTATGCTCTAAGTATGTCTTATCTCTAATAGGATCAAGAACTAGCTGCATATTTCCTAGGTTATTTTAATAACCCCTTACCTGTGCTTATAGTTTAATAAGATTTAATGCCGACTGCCCTGTAGGGTTGAGTGGCCTGTGCACTGCACAACTCCAGGAGAGCGCTGTCTGCGCGTATCTCAGGGTTAATCACTTGTCTTTAGATTGTTGACCCATTCAACCTACATAACTGCTCATCGGCTCTGTTAGATGAAATGCCGGTAGCACTTTATTTTGATTACCATAGCCTTGTGGTATATTTTGAAATTGGGAAATGTGAGTTCTCCGGTATTGTCAGAGTATAACTTTTTAAAATCTGAGTTCCAGTCTCAGCTCTCACAGTGAGTTATGTAACTACTTTGAGCCTTAGGCTGCTCATCCTTATTTTATTTTTTTTTATATAAACTGTTTATTGTCCGTAGCAATACACAAAAGACTGCGTGAAACGCAAGAAGCAGTGAAGACACAGACGGTGGGCGACTTTGGATTTGAGGCTCAGAAGCCACACAGTGCAGGTTCTGAAGAGAGAAAAGGATGAATGTGAGCAAGGAACAGGGACAACTGGTTTTCCAGCTAGAGACTCAGTATAGCTCTAAGCAGTCCAAAGCTTGCAGAGTCTGACAGCAAAGGGAACCAGCTCCTGGGAGGTTTCCAGAGTATAAAAGTTTATAATTCTACAGCAGTTGAAATCGAACATCAAGGTTAACATAAGAGCTGGGTGCTGGGGCACACACCTATAATCCTAGTGGCTCAGGAGGCTGAGGCAGGAGGATCACAAATTTGAGGCCAGCCTCAGCAACTTAGTGAGTCCCTAAGAAACTTAGACCCTGTCTCAAAATAAAGTATAAAAAGGGCTTGGATATAGGTAGGTGGTTAGTGTCCCTGGGTTCAATCCTTCACCCACCCCCAAAAAAGATTTACATGTAAGCAAGTTTTCTATAACAATGAAAAATACAAAAAAAAAAAAAAATAAAAGGAAGGAAGAGACAACACTGTATAGGAAACTGGGAGGATTTGGGAGTTGAACACTGGCAGAGGTGGGAACGGATACCTGCTTAGCACTCCCCTAGGTGACTAATCATCGCACAGAGCAAATTTCTTTACAGAAATGTGAACTGAGTTCTAGCAGAAATAGTCCCAGCCACGATGTCACTGCTTCCTGGGGTGAACTTGGTGCTGTGGACCTGGCCTCCCTTCTCGGCCTCCCTTCTCGTCTGCCTCCCTCTTGTGCCAGTGGGTTGTGTGGGTCTCCATGGGCATGTGGGCATGGCTGTCTGGTTCCTCTGATTTCTGCCTCCCTAACATGATCCGCGCACTCACTACGGCTGTCCTCCAGCCCTCCAGGATGGACCAGCCACACGCATTTGGGGGAAGTGACAGCGATACAGCAGGGATTCAGACTTGCATCTTGGAGAATCATCTTTGCATAACTCTAGGTCTGAACAGCTTCCCTCTCCTGGAGCCCCTTTCCTGCCTGGAAGGACTGGCTCCCAGGGCACGAGGTTCATCACACCTAGAGAGCTTTCACGCAGGGACAAAGAAATGGAATCTTTTTGCGAGGTTTTCTATTCTAGGTGAGTCTGCCATGGGAAACTCCAGACGGATTTAAAGCTTCATGGGCGGCTTGAGCAGGTGGAGGGTGGGGTGGGCACAGGGTGGCGCCGTACTTTAAAACTTGGCATGGTTATGACGGTCATCTGCACCTGAGGCCCCAGGGCCATGCTGTCTAGGCACCTCCCACCTGTGAGACTTCGAGAAAATTCACCCAAACACTCTTCTTCTTCTTCTTCTTTAAATTTATTTATTTTTTTACTTTAGTACCGGGAATTGAACTCAGGGGTGCTTAACTACGGAGCCACATCCCCAGCCCCTTTTATCTTTTATTTTGAGACAGGGTCTCACTAAATGGCTTAGGGCCTCACAAGTTGTTGAGGCTGGCTTTGAACTTGCCATCCTCCTGCCTCAGCCTCCTGACCCACTGGGATTATAGTTGTGCGTGGCTGCCCCTGACCGCTTTTGTGCGATCATCTGTGAAGTGGGGATCGTCAGCAGCTATCTCATGGAATTGTTGTGAGCATTAAATGAGTTAGTGTCATTTAAATGCTGAGGTCAGAGCACAGCACAGTAGGGTTCACTGAATGCCACTGTCACCATGGCGAGCCCTTGGTGCAGAGGCTGGTTGGTAACAATGGTTGGTGGATTATTATTTTAAAACAGAGAGCAACGTGTTGTGGTGCAGGGATTTAGATGCTGTTCCCCCGTGGAACTTGCTCCCTGCTCTGCGGAGGCCTTGGCGACAGCAAAGGGAACCAGCTCAAGGGTAGGTTTTCAGTTAGTTGAACAGCAGCTCAATGCTGCCTAAGCATCACCAGCTGGGTACTGGGAAGCCTTGAATGCGGGCCTGGAGATCGGCTTGAGCCCAGGGCCCCTCTCTGAATAAAACTCCATTTTCAATTGTTTTCCATTTTCCTTATTAATTTCATGAATTTCTTCTATTGTCTTTTTGTTCTTAATAATTTATTTTGGTGTCTGCCTAGAAATAAGAAGTCTGTCCTGTGACATCCGGGTCCCGTATTCTGGAATTCCTGTCCCTCTTGGCAGGAGCCTAATGTGGCTTTTCCTTCCTGGGGCCCAGGTGTCTTCAGGTTGGGCTGCTAGGGAGCCCAGACCTCTGGAGGACAAGGACCGAGCCTGTCTCGTCCCCCGTTGAGTTCTCAGCCCTTATCATGGAACGTCAAAGAATCACGATAAAAATTTAATATTTATTAAACTCCTGAGTTGGGTGCATGAATGGGAAGAAACCTGAGTCCTGTAGGAAGACGAGGGCTGCTGAGGGCACCCGGTCCCCATGCTCCTCCCTGCACCTCTCTCCTGAGCACCCGGGAGAACCTGTAGCATTTCAGGGTGTCACAGAGAGACCTGAGTCCTCCTCCCTGGGCGATCCCTCCACACTCTTCCTCCGATTCTCTCTAATCGAGGAGCTGGGACAGAGGAAGTCTGGAATGGAGCAGGCACTTCCTGCGTCTTTCTTCCGTCTTTAACGGAAGATGTAATGTCTCTGCTCTAATCATTCCATCGTTCCACATCAATAGCGGTATCGATCACACCATCGATCCTCTCCTCGGTTATCTCTAATTGGTTACAGATGTTAATCAGGTCTCTGCATGGGTTATCAATACCCGCGCTCAGATCACCACCGCTGTAAGATTTAACCTTGTCCACTTCCTCGTGTCATGGAATGAGTGCCGGGGACGCAGCGCCAGGCACTGGTGAGCACCAGGAAGCACAGTCCCTGTCTCCCGTGGCTTTCGGTCCTGATGGCAATGAACGTGACCACGTAAGTGATGAGATCAGGCGCCAGGGAGGGCGAGGGCCGTGGAGGTGACCCTAAGGGAGGGTCTGAGCCGCTGCTGGAGGTGGGGGATGTGACTGTCAGCTGAGCACCGAGGATGGCTGGTTCTGTGGTTGCAGAAGGGAGGGAAAGATTTCCTTACAAAAAGAAACAGCTGTCCCGCTCCTGGGTGTTTTCCCCAAAGAACTAGAATCGGCACACGACAGAGACACAGCTACATCGATGTTCATAGCAGCTCAATTTACAGTAGCTAAACTATGGAGCCAACCCAGATGCCCCTCGCTGGATGAATGGATTAAAAAATTGTAGTATACATATATATACCATGGAGTTCTACTCCGCTGTTAGAACAATATCATGCCTGTTGCAGCCAGATGGATGGAAATGGAAAAAGTTATGCTGAGTGAAATACCCCAAACTCAGAGACTTAAGGGCCAGATGTTTTCTCTCACATGTGGAAGCTGGTGTAAGACCTAAGACAGGATTTAGTCAGCTGATCTAAGTAATAAACTCACCATAGCTGAAACTCCACGTAAGCTGGGGGAACCACACCTATGAAGGTGGGGGAGAAGGGAGGGAGGCAGGGCGGGAGGGAGGGACAAGGGGGGCTTTCAATACAACGGGGAACACTCAGCTCCCATCAGAAGCCTAGCTAGGCCCAGGCAGGCAGAGAACTCAGAAGTGTCAACAATTATTACACATGTATATGTTCATTTCAACTATAGTATGGGGGATTACAGAGGAGACATGAGTTTGGGAATGGATGAAGGGGGTAGATCCTGGTCTACCATTGCTGGTGGTGGGGCAAATGGCTGAGCCAGGAGTTGATCTATTCTGGGTGATTCCGTGAGTCAGCTAGGGCACCCGTGGCCGCACACCGGGGGCCGCGGTTTAGGTATGATATGAGTATGTGCCCAAGGGTTCATGTGTTGGGAGCTTGGTCCTCATGGCGGTGATGTGCAAGGCGCTGAGACCTTCAAGATATGAGGCCTGATGAGAGGCCATGGGGGTGCTGTGCTCCAGGGAACTGATGGAACTGTCCTGCAGTTCTCCGGCCGGTTCTCCTGCAGAGGTTGTTATAGGAGACGGAGGCTGGCTCCTTCCCTCTTCTTGGCTTCCTGTCTCGCCGTGACACATCTGCCTCTCCTCTACCAACTCCACTATGACGTGATGCAGGCAGGTGGGTCCTCACCAGAGCCGGCACTGTGCTCTTGAACCCCCAGAACTGTAAGCTAAAGAACCTTTTTTTAAAGTGTCCAGTCTCAGATATTTTGTTATAGTAACAGTATATAAGACAGTGGGTGACTTAAGCAAGAGAAATTCATTCCCCACAGTTCAGGAGACCAGAAGTCCAACACCCAGGTACCAGGAAGACCGGTTCCTCCCCAGGTCTCTTTGCTTGGCTTGCAGAGGAGCACCATCTTGCTGTGTTGTCATGGGTCACCCATTGGTCTCTTAGATGGGTCTGCCCTTCTTTTCTTATAAGGATACCGGTCAGTTCACAGGACTAGGACCTTCTCTTCTGGCCCCATTTTTCCTAAACCACCTCTTTGAATGCTGTGTCTCCAAATCCTGAGGGTTAGGACTTTGACTTATGATTTTGTGTGTGTGGGAGGGGCAGTGGTAGAATTCAACCTGAAACATCGTCCTCCCTCAAAAGAGACAGACAAGGGAGCAGGAGAGGGCTGCAGAGGGTTGGGGCTGAGTTGGTGACATGGTAGGACAGCTATTTGATACCCCTGTGAAGGACTCAGAACAAAGCTGTGTAGCAGATGACAAATGCCAAGCTGGGCAGGGGAATAGCGCCCCCTGCCTGCCGAGGTGGATGAATTCAGACTGACTTCCACCTTAGACCCCAAGGTCAAAAAGAGTCTAAGGTGCTGAGAAGGGGTCAGAGTGGGTTCCTGAGGACCCTGGGACCTGGTCAGAACCCGCCTGATGGGTTTGGCTGGGCCACGTCTTGCTCATAACTACCAGCCAGGCCCATCTCCACACCCCATCACATAGCTGCCATCTAACTCAGAACCCCGGCCTGCACCTGCTCTGCTCCACGCACCTTTCTGTGATGATAGCAATGTGTCCTGCCTGCGCTGTCCAAAAGGGTGGCACACGGTGTCCCACGTGACCGTTGAGCCCTCGCCAGGTTGTTTAGTGTCCTGAGAGCTGACTTCTCCTACATCTACCGCGTGTTGTACAGAGGATTGTCACGTTGGATTGGTCGTCCTGGACAGGGCCACGTGGGCCTCTGTGGCCTGGTAGATCAGCCTGGAAGGATTTGGCCTCTCCATCAACCAGGGCTGGGTGTGAGCCCTTCCGGAAGGCAAATTTAGTGGATGGAGTAATTTGTCCATGCGTGTTGGACGTGGAGACTGAGCCGAGAAAACCGCTCTTATGAAGGGAGCCTCCAGTTTCCCCTTCTGATCAAAGGGCCAGGTGTGCACCCGCCCATTCACTCAGCAGATTCTGCCGCAGGGCCTGGCCCACACCTCTGCTGGGGCATCCCCGGTCTGTCCTGGTGCCGTGGTCACCACTAGCCAATAATCATGTGGCTGCCAAGGGCAGGCTGCGCACCCCGTACCGCGTTAATTCAGCTCACAGGGATCCTCCAGGCAGACGCTGTCTTTCTCATTTTGCAACAGAGGAAGGTGGGTTTCAGAGAGGTCAAGGGACTTGCCCAGCAGTATGGACCGATTCTTAGGTTGAAGCCTTAACCCCTGATGGGAAGGTAGGAGGTGGGGCCTTTGGTAAGTAATTTAGTTTAGTGAGTGAGGGTGGAGCCCTCATGGTGGGGTTAGTACCCTTATTAAGAAAAAGAAGGGCTGGAGCGGCGGCTCAGCGGTTACGGCGCTTGCTTGGCATGCACAAGTGCCCGGGTTCAAACCCCAGCACTACGTACACAACTAAGTGTCAGAGCAATGAAAGCCACATGAAAAACTCAATAAAAGTTGATTCTCTCTGTCTCTCTCTCACTGTCCTTCTCTCTTTATTTAAAAACAAAAAGAAAAGGAAGTAATATGAGCAGCTAGGAGGACATAACCCGTCATTGTGCCCTCACCAGGAGCCTGATCATGCTGGGACCCTGATCGGGGACTTCCAGCCCTCAGACCGTGGGAAATAGATATTTTCTGTGTGAAGTAACCTGGTCCATGGTATTCTGTGATGCCAGCCAAAGACCCCCAGGCTCTTGGAAGATGCAGATTTACAGCTCAGGTTGGTGAGACTCCAGGGTCCATGCTCTTAGCACAGGGACCTTTGGAAACTCCCCTGGGGAGGAGGAGCAGGTGAGGGGTGTGGGCCAGGTAGTTCCATGGAGAGCAAAGGAAGAATGAACCCACCTTGTGACGGCTACTACCTCTCCTTCTCCTCCTCCTCCTCCTCCTCGTTCTCCTCCTCTTTCTCCTCTTCTCCTCCTCCTCCTTCTCCTCCTCTTCTTCCTCCTCCTTTCCCTCCTCGTCCTCTTCCTCCTCGTCCTCTTCCTTCTTCTTCTCTTTCTTCTTTTTTTTTTGTGTATCCAGGGGTATCTAACCATTGAGTCACATCCCCAGCCCTTTTTATATTTTTCTTTGAGAAAGGGTCTTGCTAAGTTGCTTAGGGCCTGGCTAATTTGCTGAGGCTGGCTTCGAACTCATGATCCTCCTGCCTCAGCCTCCCATGCCACAGGGATTACAGGCATGCACCTCTGTGTCTGGCTCTTTTCTAAGTTGCTCAGGGCCTAAGTTGCTAAGGCTGGCCTCAAACTTGCTATCCTCCTGCCTCAGCCTCCTGAGCCACTGGAATTACCGGCGTGCAGCACCACACCTGGCTGCCTAGCACTCTCTCTTAAGGTACATTCAGGAGACAGAAGAAGTTAATTGTGCTGGAAGCAAATGGGGGAAGGGGTAAGATGTGTGGCTGGAGGAGGAGGAGCATGAGACAAGGGAGAGAGCTTCACAAGTCACGAGTTGTAAATGGATCTCATGTGGCACTGAGCGTCGGAGTGAGCCACTGTTGATTTTTTAAGCTGAGGAAAGACTTGTTCCGGTTTAGGTTTTTAGAAAACTTGCTGTAGCTGTGGGATTGGAGGCAGGGCAAGGATGGACTCCTGAAGAGCAGCTACATAGTCTTGTAGCCTGCAGTGAGTCAGGTAGACGGAAGCAAGGATGCAGAGAAGGGGGTGAACTCAAGAGGCAGAGTCAGGTTCTCACGGACTTGGTGGGCTGCACATCTGAGCTGGCGTCTGGCTTGGGCCACCGGATGGTCCCCATCAGAGAAGCAGGGAACGTAGACGGAGGAGCAGGTGGGTGCAGGAAGATGATGGCGTCTGTTTGGGACGTGTTGGGACATCTCAGGGAGGCACCCATAGGCAGTCAGACGCAGAGGTCTGCAGCCCACGCGTTGGGGTTGCTGAGGACGGGGATGGCTTGTGGAGCTGCAGGAGGAAGCACGTACTCCCATCTACGGGCGGGTGGGCGCTTCCTCCGCATCTTTTCATTGAGCACTTTCAATCCAACCCTGTTTTACAGAGGCCCCCAAAGCTAAGGATCCAAGATGTGAACCGCGCCCCGTGTGTGCGTGCCCATGTGTGTTTTTATAGACAGTGCTAGCGCCGCTCTTCCAGTGCCAGCCAGAGTTTGAAAACATCACAGTTGCCTTTGCCAAGCTGGCTCATGTCCTTGGCTTCATTCTGCAGGACATCCAGCTTCCGTGGCCCTTCGAACAGGGATGGCACGTTGATACCAACTCAGGATTCAAATCGGTGCTGGCTGGACAGACAGAGAAACGAGGAGGGAGAACTTAGCCATTGGTAGCGGATGCTAGATTTAGAGGGTTCTTTTTTTTTTTTTTTTTTTGCATGGGCAGCGACCGTGGCCATGAACACAGGTCTTGGCAAAATCACTTTTCTACTGAAGAGCAAGAGATCAGAAAATAATTCCGCCTGGTGCTGAGTGCGTGTGAACTTGCTGCGGGATTATTTGAGCTAAGAGTAACCTTGTGAAGCTGGTTTTTTTTTTTTCCCTGATCCTGTCTACTATCTCCTTTCTCTGGAAAGAAAAAAAAAATAGCTTAGACTTAAAAGAAGAGAAATTGCGTAAGGGGAGGAAGTGGAGGAGAGGGGAAGAAATAAAGAGCCCAGCCTGGCGGTAGAGCCGTATTTTTGAGTTCTCCTGGCCATCGGAGCATGGAAGAGCGGAGCTGGCGTGAGACAGTTTGTAAAATAGCAGAGAGCGAGACGGCGGCCACGGGGCTTCCAGAGGCCATCACCTTATTAAAAGTTATGTTTTGATCCTTGGAAGCAGACCCTTTGTGCGCGTGCGTGTGAAACGGAAATGAATCCTGGTGTGAAATACTGTTCCGCTGAATTTATTCTGAAAGATGCTCCTGGTCAGTGCGGCAAGCCGCTATGGAAATCCAGAGACACCGCAAGGAGCCAGTACCAAGGGGTTTGGATTGTCAAGACCCAGTCATGGGGACAGACTGTTGCAGCCTGTCTGGCTTCTGATCTCCTGATGTCCCTGAGTCCAGAACCAGCTCAGCCCGGGTTTACAGAGAGATTAGAGCACAAGGGTGCAGATGGGAAATCAGACCCAAAGTCTTTGCTTTGGCCAGAGATTCAGTAGGGGTTGATTCCTTCCTCTCTGGACTGGGGCTCAGGGATAGAGCACATCCTTACCTAATGGCTGGGACAGTCCTCATGTCCCTTAAGACCCTCTGTGGGCTCATGGTTGCTGTGCTTCTCTTAGTGAATTTGTTCCTACTGGTCCAGTGGGAATCTCCCCGTTTGCAGAGCTAAGTGCCCCTGGTGGGCAGGTCCCTCGTAACAACTAAGGTAATAGCTGGCTGATGGAAGGAGGTCCTAGCAGAAGCCATCTCAGAAAGGCACTTACTTGCCAAGTAGGTGGCGCTGGGGGAGGGCAGGACATGGCTGGATCCCGTGCCCACTTCCTGTGTCTGGCGTCTTGGGAGAGGGCTTGGCTCAAAGCTGAGTTAGTGGTCCAGTGACTACTTGGTGTGTTACCCACCACTGTGGTTAGAGAGGAAGAACACATTGCCTTGAGCAGAAAGTCAAGAATCCTAGAATGGTGCCAAGACCCCGGACAGCTCTGAGTCCATTTGTCAGGAATTGGGGAGCGTCTGTGAACTTGGCTCCAAACCATGGGCTCACGTGTAGACTGGTCGCCTGATAGCGGTGTGGTCCTGGGGAGGGTCGTGAATCTGCAGAGCCTCAGTCTCCTGGGCTTGCTGGGATGCCCGTTTCCCAGGGCAGTGAGGATGGAAGGAGATGGAGGGGGCTGGCCGGCAGCACAAGACGAAATGTGTCACCTTCCACTGAAACACCCAGGGGCAAGCGCAGAGGGTATGACTTATGCAGGGAGAGCTGGACAGACTATGGCTGAACTTTCTAGGTTGACACCTAGAGATGGCGCTAGCTGGTGACCGCTTTGTTCCTCTGCTTTCCCTGTGCACTCTCTTATCCATCACCTGTCACATCCATCAGTCTTTTTTTTTTTTTTGGTACTGGGGATTGAACCTGATGTACTTAACCACTGAGCCACATCTCCAGCCCTTCGCAGTTTTTAATTTGAGACAGGGTCTTGATAAGTTGCTGAGGCTGGCCTTGAGCATGTAATCCTCCTGCCTCTGCTTCCTCAGCCACTCGGATTACAGGTGTGCATCACTGCCCTGAGCCCAAACATTGTTTCTTTAAATTAAAACAATTTTTTTTATTGAATACCAGTCATATACCAGAAGCTGTGATAAAGATACTGGGGATACAGCAATGAAGAAAACCAAACACTCCGACCTCCTAAAGCTTATATTTGGAAGGCGGGGTGCTGAAGATGTCACGGGCAAGCTCATTGTCGATGGTGGCCA
>PVKS010051725.1:0-11025 GCA_004027875.1 Aplodontia rufa | reverse complement strand
TGCCCCCCCAATTGCCCACCCTTATCCCTCCCTTCCCCTTCCCACAATATCTCTAAAAAAGTATTAGGTTGTATAACATTACACCTTATCTGGATTTAACACATGATACTAGACCAACTTTCTTACTGGCCAGGGTGTAGTTCCAACCTCCACAGATGAGTGGAAACATTCGACCCTTGGTTCTCTGGGTTATGCTGATTTTACTCAGCATAATTTCTTCCATAGCCATCCATTTACCTTCAAAGGCTGCAATATCATTGTTTATAATTGCTGAGTAGAACTCCATGGCATAAATGTACCACAGTTTTTGGATCCTTTCATCCAGTGAGGGACATCTGGGTTGTTTCCATAGTCTAGCAATAGTAAATTGAGCTGCTATGAACATAGATATTGCTGTTTCACTATAATGAGCTGATTCTAAATCCCCTGGAAAAATACCCAGGAGTGGAATAGCAGGATCGTATGGTGGGCTCATCCCTAATTTTTTGAGGATTCTGCTGGTGTGTACTCCTTAGACTGACTTGAAACTTGAGGTACTTCCTCTATGCCTGAAATCAGAAACAATGGATGTTTGTTTTCTGTCTCAGCAGATAAGGTCTAAAGCCACTGGCTTAAATACAAGTCTCAGTTGCATTCCTGAAATGCAAGACTTCCACTCCTAGAGTCCCAGTAGCTGAAAAGATAGAGAAAGGGAGTGTACATCTTTTGAGGAAGGAGATCTTAGGGTACCTTAACGTGTAGACTTCATATTCACACATGACTGATTGCTTGCAGTCAACTTAACATGTGCTCTGTAGTGACACTCATGTCTCCTAAAGTGCTGCCTAGCACCCAGATCCAACTCGTCCCATGTGGACTATCCACCATCCAATATCCTAGACATTAGATAGGAAGCCACCCGCCCACTCCTCCTGAACAAACGTAGGATGGACAAACTGGATACCTTGTAAGGAAAGAGGACGTAAAACCCTATCTCTGACCTAGGTGGGACTTTGCTGATGGTTGAAATGATATCTTTATCCAGAGTGCCATAAAACACTGTTCCTAATACATAGACCCATGCAAGCATTCTATGAATGAGATTTTACTGAAAATCATTTGCAGAGGTCCAGCTGCAGGTGGGAGTATCAACATGATGTATATAAATCCAGTGATAGAACGTCTCATAATCATAGTTTTAGATCTAGTCTTTCCCATTTTGTGCATACTAGATCAGGGAAACTAGTTCTGAGAATAAGTGAATGGAAGTAGAATGGACTTTTGAGTTTAGATGGCTGATGAGTCCTGATTTCCAGTGTTTCCAACACTGTTTTTTTTTTTAATTTTTTCCTCTTGAATCAGCCAGAGATCATTCCACCATTCAGCATAGTACTTATGTGTTATTGGAGGTGATGGTTTCAACAAGCAAGTGTGGAAAGTAGAATAAGAAAATGAGACAGAGAACTCGTAACAGTTAATATATATATACTCATCGATGAATGGATAAAGAGAATGTAGTGTGTGTGTGTGTGTGTGTGTGTGTGTGTACCATTCAACCACAAAAAAAGGAAATCCTGTTATTTGAGGCAACATGGGTGGAATGTGCCTGGAGCCAGCCCCAGCAACTCTTTGGGTCCCCGAAGGATGGGTACGACTTGAACGTCTGGAGCAAGTTGCAAGCAGACACAGCAAGCTGCTTGAGCAAAATGCTGTCTATTCTTTATTGTTGAACTTTATTTTTATATAGGTGCACAAACAACACTTTCATTATCTGCTTCATTATACAATCATCTTTTCAGTTTCCCAGTAATCTTAAAGTATCAACCATTAGTACAATTTATGTCTTCAACCCCCACCTACCACATTGACCGTATGTAGCTAATTGGTATAAGCTTTTACTTTTTTCCTTCAGAGGTTTCTTTAAACCATTACCTCATTTGATAAGAGAAGCACTTAAAGGTCACTGTACTACATTAATCTAGAAGCCCCATCTTAGCATAAATGGAAAGCTTCTTATTAACTAGGGAGCACATGTGACCATTTGGTTCAAACTGCTTCAGAGCACCAGATATAAAACTATCCACTTTATCATAAAGTCATGGTCAAATCCTCATGGATTGTTTCATGTACTGCAAAAAGAAGCCTTATTTTCCAAAAGAATAATGTTGTTTGTAGTTCTTTAAACCTGTTTTGATAAAAGACAGAAATCAAGGGGTTGGAGTGGTGGCTCGACGGTCATGGTGCTTGCCCGGCAAGTGTGAGGACACGAGTTCAAACCCCAGCACCACGTACTCAACGAAGTGTCAGAGCAACGAAGGCCAAATGAAAACTAAATAAAATTGACATTCTCTGTCTCTCTCTCTCTCTCTCTATCCCTCTCTCTTAAAAAAAAAAAAAAGAGAAATCAAACATTTCCCCAAACTCCGTCTCCCTATTTTTATTCAGAGGTTTCTTAATTAGCTAGACTATATTATATAGGCTATTATAACCCCTATACCCCATTAACTACTAACCTAAAACTATTTTGTTATTGTAACCTTACTAGATATTTTATAATAGGTCCTATAATTGTTAATTCTATAAAATATTTGTGCCTCCTAATCTATGGGCTAAGAAGTTAAACCTTAATCTCTGCAAGAACAGGAAAGGCAAACATGTCTTTCTGTAGATGTTTTATGTATACTGTTTCTTTGTTCCTAAGTTCTAATTATTTTGCTTTCTATTTCCAATTTTATTTTAAAGTCAATATAGCTTTATTTTCCATGATTTCTATATGTGTTATTATTACAAGCACTCTTCTCAACAATCTGCAACAGTTGATTGAGCAATGGAATTTTTTTTTTACAGTGAAAGAGAGAGAGAGAATGAGAATCACTTTTAGTTTTTCACGTGGTTTTTGTTGCTCCGAGACTTTGTTGTGTACGTGGTGCTGGGGTTTTGAACTCCCGTACTCACGCATGCCGGGCAAGCACTGTTAACTGCTGAGCCACCGCTCCAGCCCCAAGAATTCTTATAACAATCAGAGAGTTTCCAGTTTGAGTAAATTCATAATACATATCATCACTAGAATACAGCCAGTTTCCAGAAGGGATGGTTTTGGCAATCTCCTGGCATGCCGGCCTTGCCAGGCCCTTCCCCAAGTCTGGACTTTGTCAGACAGAAGCTTGGTGGACATTGTGTTGTCTAGAAATGGATGCTAACAGTGTAGTAAACAAAATGCAAATAGGGTTAAGATTCTAATAAAAGAGCTGTTTATCACTGTGTGATCTAACTACTCTTCATTTTGGAGCAATTATATAGGTTAGATGTAAAATATGGGATGGATACACTTTTTACTAAATTGTTCTCAAATCTCTAATGGCAAAGCAAGGCATAAATGCATAAGCAATAACAGAATCGATGGTATTAGTTGGTGTATATTAAGCGAATAGTTCAACACGTGACACTTTTACAGTGAGTGCTTTCTAGTTAAGTAAAGCAGGGCCCTATTGTACCAATTCTTTTCAGCTTGCTATTTTTACTTAACCTTATGATGGAGACATCCTTAGAGGACCTTATTCCTCCTGGTGGAAGAGTGACATTCCATCTTATGACTATGTTGGCAAGGTATTCATCCAGTCTCCCAATGATGGACATTTATCTTGATTCCAAATCCTGTTTTTGCTTTTGGCTATTATAATTAGCCATAAACATTTGTGCACAAGTTTTTGTGTGGGCATACATTTTCAGTATATAGCTAGGAGTGGAACTATGGAGTGCATATGGCAGCTGTATTTAATATTTTGAGGAACTATCAAAATGTTTCCCAAAATGGCTATACCGTTAATATCCCATCTGCAATGTCTGAGGGCTTTAGTTTCTGCACATCCTTGCCAATGTTTGTTATTGACTTTTTTTTAAAAAAGAGAGAATCAATTTTATTTAGTCTTTCAAGTGGCTTTTATTGCTCAGAGACTTCATTGTGTATGTGGTGCTGGGATTTGAACTCAGGTCCTCGTGGATGCCAGGCAAGCGCTGTAACCACTGAGTCATGGCTCCACTCCTGTTATTGACTTTTTATTATCAGTATCCAAATTGGTGTGAAGTGTTATCCCACTGTGGTTTTGATTTCCATTTCCCTCATGAATAATAATGTAGATAATATTTTCATGTATTTATTGGATGTTCTTATATCTTCTATGGAAAAATGTCTATCAGATCCTTTGCTCATTTTAAAATTGGATTTTTGGGGTATTTTTCATTCTTAGTTTCAATAAAATTCTATCATAACCAAAATAGGAAATATTTCTAGAAGAAAATTTTTATTCTCAATTTCCAAACTGGTGTATTCTCAACCAGCTAAAAAGCTGTTACACGATCAGGAATGAATTTTTTCGGAAGCTACTCATGAAATGTTCCAAACACCATCTGCTGCTCAACAAGATGATTTTTTTTTCTTTTTGGTACTGGGGGTTGAACCCAGTGGAGTTTAAACACTGAGCACATCCCCAGCACTTTTTGAGTCAGGGTTGGGTCTCACTAAGTTGCTTAGAGCCTCACTAAATTGCTGAGGCTGGCCTTGAACTTGTGATCCTCCTGCCTCAGCCTCCCAAGCTGCTGGGATTGTAAGCATGAACCATTGTGCCTGGCATCATGTGATTTCTGAGTAATGTATTTGGCACACTTATCTTTTCTCCACTGTTTATGATATAAAATGAGCAAGTCAAATAAGTAAAGGTTTCTGGACTTTGGAGATATTGACAGGAACTTTCTGGTTTCTTGGATTAGTGAATTATGAATTCTGATAAAAGGCTTTCCCACATTTGTAGATTCACAAGACTTCTTCCTATATTTGCTTATGTGCTGTGAGATGACTTCTGGTAGGGTTTCTCCCCTAGGTGGGTTCTCTGATGTACTCTATTTTTTTTTTTTTTTTTGAGAGGAATAGTGAGAGAGAGAGAGAGAGAGAGAGAGAGAGGGAGAGAGGGAGGGAATCAATTTTATTTAGTTTTTCATGTGGCCTTCGTTGCTTCGGTGCTTCCTTGCATACAAGGTGCTGGGGTTCGAATCTGCATCCTTGTGTATGCCAGGCAAGCGCCAGGTAACCACCTAGTCACCGCTCCGGCCCCCTCGATGTACTCTGAGGGGTGACTTGTGGTAAAATGTTTTGCCACATTCATTGCATTTATGAAGTCTCTCTCCTGTTTCTTTGATGTTTAGTAAGAGCTGATTTCTGGTAAAAATGTTTTCCTGCATTGAATACACTCATATGGTTTCTCACCTTTGTGTTTTTCTGATGTACAGTAAGGGATGATTTCCGGGGAAACTTTTCTATATTCAGTACATTCGTGTGGTTTCTACCCTGTGTGTATTCTCTGGTGGATGATAAGAGATGACTTCTGGAAGGCCTTCCCATATTTATTACAGTCGTTGAGTTTTTCCCCTGTGTGCGTTCTCTGACGATATAATTAAGTTTGACTTTGGATGGAGTTTCCCACATTAATTACATTCATAGGGTCTTACACCTGTACCATAGGGATGACTTGTAGAGGAAGATATTTCCATATTCTTCACAGTCAAAAGTTTTCTCCAGAGGAAGCTTTCCCACATTCATTATAATCATAATATTGCTTCCGAGTTCACTGAGTGTCCTGACGCTGATAGGGCCTCATTCTGACCAACGACTTTCCCATTTCTATCATTCAAAAGGTTTCTCTCTTAGAGATGGAAAAAATTATGCGAAGTGAAGTATCCCAATCTCAGAGACTCAAGGGCCGAATGTTTTCTCTCACTTGTGGAAGCTAGAATAAAATCAGAAACAGTATGTTAGATGGCTAAGCTGATAATAAACCCAACATGTATGAATTTTTACTCAAAGAGGGGGAACCTTGCTTAGGATACCTGGAGATGTAGGGAGGGAGGCAGGGAGGGAGAAGGGTTTAGGAAGGATATCTAGGAGCCTGGAGGGAGGGAGTATGGGGGAATCAACTCAGAAGGAGATCTCCGACCTCCACGAGAAGTCCATTTTACACAGGGGTTCTTTGGGGGGAAACCATGGGGAACCCAAGAGGGGAAACCATGGAATGGCATCAGCCTTTGCTAACTATGTGAATATACATTTGTTCTTGATTGATAATGATTCCCCCTCAATTGTAAATCAATATTCAACTAATAAAAAAAAAAAGGTTTCTCTCTGGCATGAGGATTCTCATATTTTGTACAGAGAAATTTCATCAGGCTTCCTTAAAAAGGAGTTTCTGTTACTAGTGATTACTTCTGAAATACAAATAAAATTCATTACACATGATTCATATTTATAAGTGAAACACAACAAACAGGACACTTCCCAATGAATGTCTGAGGAATGAAGAAGGAAACAGCAAAGCAATGAATAATAAGCAGAACGTCAAGAAAAATGAGCACACAACAGTGTTGAGGGAAATACCAAAAGAAAATCAGAGTTGGAGGAGGCAGATCAATATCTGGGTCATTGTCTCTTGCTGCAGATCCTGTCAAAACTTTCAGAATTTGGAACATTTTAAATTTCCTATCAGGGATACTCAACCCGTACTTTTAAATGGTTACAAATGGTAAGTTTTATGTTATATGATTTTTTTCTCAATGAAAAGCATATTCTTGGGGCTGGAGCAGTGGCTCAGTGGCTCCAGTGCTTGCCTGGCCTGTGCGAGGATCCAAGTTCAAACCCCAGCACCCTGCATACGCAACCAAGTGTCTGAGCGATGGAAGTCATATGAAAAACTAATAAAATTGATTCTTTCCGTCTCTCTTTCTCACTGTCCCTCTTTCTTTAAGAAAAAAAAAGCATATTCTTTTTCCTTTATTCTTTTTAGTTATGATACAATACCAGGATACACCTTGACATCATCACAAAAGCACGGAACCTAATCCAATGTGATTCAGTCCCCAGCTCGTCTCTCACCTTTCCCCACCCTCCACTGCACTCCACAGAACCCTCTTAAATCCATTTACAGTTGGGGGGGCATCCGATGGAGGACCCACTGTGCCACACCCACGCATGCATATATGAAAGTTAGGTCAGACTTATTCCACTGTTCTTCCCTTTGACTTCCTCCTCAATCCCCTTTGTCTACTATATGATCTTTCTCTATTTTGATGAAATCACCTCCCCTCTTTTTTTTTTGTCCTTTCTCTCTTGTTTTGGATTAGCTTCTGCATATCAGAGAAAATATCTGACCTTTGACTTTTGGGGACTACTTATTTTTCTTATTGGCAAATGCCATAATGTCATTCTTTATGGCTGAGTAGTACTCCATTATGTACATATACCATATTTTCTTTATCCATTCATCTGATCAAGGGTACCTAGGTTTTTTCCATAGCTGGGCTCTTGTGAATTGTGCTGCTATAAATACTGATGTGGCTGCATCACTGTAGTATGCTAATTTTTAAATCTTTTGAATAAACACCAAGGAGTGGAATAGCTGGGTCATGTGGTGGTTCCATTCCTAGGTTTTAAGGAATCTCCATACTGCTGTCCAAAGTGGTTGAACTAATTTGCAGTTCCACCAACAATGTGTGTGTACCTTTCCCCGACATCCTCACCAACATTGTTATTTGTATTCTTGATAGTTGCCATTCTGACTGGAGTCAGATGAAATCTCAATGTAGTTTTCCTTTTCATTTCCCTAACTGCTGAAGCATGGCAATAAATTTTAGCATCTAGAAGACCTTTCCCATTCTGATTCGTATTCATGTTATTCCATACCAATTTTTTTTGAGAGGGATAGAGAAAGAATCAATTTTATTTCGTCTTTCATGTGGCTTTTGTTGCTCCAACACTTCATTGCGTACGTGGTGCTGGGGTTCGAACTCACAACCTCGTGCATGCCAGGCAAGTGCCATAACTGCTGAGCCACTGCTCCAGCCTCCCATACCAATTTTTAAATTATGAAATTAAATTTTACCTTTTTCTTCTTCCTTCCCCCCTACCCCTTCTTTCCTTCTCCCTTTGCCTCTTCTTCCTCCTCCTCCTCCTCCTTTTCAGCAGTGATGGGCACCAAACTCAGGGTCTTGCACATCCTAGGATATTAAATGCTAAAACCACCATCCACCAAATCAACCCCCACCTAAAAGAATTTTTAAACAAACCTAACATGGCAGGAACTTTTATTGGAACTGCATTGAATCTACCTATAAATTTAGAGGGCTCAACAACTCGATATGACTAAGTATTCCCTAGCTCCATATTTACTTTCCCTTTAATGTTTTCAAACACATTTTTCTTTCTTTCTCCACTAAAGGTCTTGCTTTTATAAATAGTTTAAATTCTTCAAATAGTGTTTTCTTTTCTTTTTTTTTTTTTTAAAGAGAAGGACAGTGAGAGAGAGACAGAGAGAATCAATTTTTATTGAGTTTTTCACATGATCTTCGTTGCTCTGACACTTATCTTCATACGTGGGTGCTGGGGTTTGAACCTGTGTACTTGCGCATGCCAGGCCAGCACCGTAACCGCTGAGCCACCGCTCCAGCCCCTCAAATAGTGTTTTGTAAAGATTACTGGTGCTTAGAAATGTAATAAAT
The DNA here is from genome assembly GCA_004027875.1 of Aplodontia rufa. Taxonomy (NCBI): domain Eukaryota; kingdom Metazoa; phylum Chordata; class Mammalia; order Rodentia; family Aplodontiidae; genus Aplodontia; species Aplodontia rufa. The sequence continues at coordinate 2,505 of PVKS010051725.1, read as the reverse complement.
TATATCTACGGCTCTTATATTTATATATCACTTGCAATAGACTCAGTATTTTAAATAATTTGTCAGCATAAAACTTATCAATAGGACAACTGCAGCACCTGAATGAGTTTGGTTTTACAGTGCTTAAGTAACTTTTGCTAACTTTATATTCCCTCATTACTTCGGTTGGGGTCCTCAGAACAATATTAAGTATAGAACAAGGGTGGGAATCGGATTTTTGTCTGATTTGAAGAATATCTGACAGAGGCTCCTACCTGCTACCCTTTGTAACTTGGGTTTCATTTATCCATTTCTCAACAGACACACAGAGTAGGAAAGCAAATTCCACACAATTCTTTTTTTTTTTAAGGGAGAAAGAATGAGACAGAATCTTTATTTTCATCTTGTTTTGTTTTTCTGACACTTGGTTGTGTATGTGGTGCTGGGGCTTGAACCTGGGTCCCCATACCAGGCTAAAAACCAAATTCCTGCCAGGTGTGGTGTCAAATGCCTGCAAGTCCAGCTACTCAGGAGGATAAGACAGGAGGATTGCAAGCTGGAGACCAGCCCAAGCAACGTAGCAAGAACCTGACTCAATAAATAAATGAATACATAAATTTAAAGGGCTGGGAATGTAAAGTGTACTAAGCTGTACTAGGTTGTGTACCAGTACCACAGAAAGAAAGAAAGAAAGAAGGAAGGAAGAAAAAAGAGAAAATCTCCAAATTCCTAAAACATTCATAGTCAACAGTGCCACGATCTGAACAGCCAAACAGTAGAATCTGACAAGAGGCGATTGGGAATTACAGAAAAAAGACACAGATGTATGTAGAAAAAGCGGGGACCAGGTGGGACGCTGTCCTCTGATGGAGGAACACACGATTATGATGTTGGGTTTGTTAGCAGGAAGTGAGCTGTGAGAAAGCTCCCGAGGAACAGGCAGGCTTGAAGGTCACGGCACTTGCAACATCCTCTAATTAATGTGTTACACACAGAACTCCGTCAGAACTTTCTGTCCCTTGTCGCTGGTGCCTGTACTCAAGACTGTTTTACATGCTGTGCCTTTTCCAGAATGTTCTGCACCTTGCCCAGATTTACCCACGCCAGGCTTTGCCATGGCTCCAGGGCAGATTTACTCCATACCTTTGCACAGAACCGCCCAGGTCAGGCTTGGCCACTGCTCCAAAGTAGTCAAAGACCAGGGTCCAAGTCACTGCTCTCTTCACAACGCTTGAAGGGACCAGGACTTAAGGTCACTTGGCTTCTGTCAGATACTAACACACCAGGTAACCCTGGCTCAAGGATTCTTCTAATGTCTACAACTTTTCTCCTTCTTCCAACATGAAGACCACCTCTGTCTTAGTGTCATAATGCCCTGTAAATGACGCAGGACTTGGGCCAGGTTTAGGGATTCCAGGCCTCTGAAGGAGAAAATACAGCCTCAGGATCTATGCCAACAGGGCCATTTAACCTTTCACTGGAAGACAGGGGAAAATGTTGTTTTGGTTTGTTTTTTAAAGGGACAGTGAAAGAGAGAGTCAATTTTATTTAGTTTTCCATCTGGTTTTTGTTGATCCGACACTTGTGTATGTGGTGCTAGGTTTTGAACCCAGGTCCTTGTTCATGCCAACCACTGCTCCTGCCTGGAAGGGATCAGACCTAGTGGTTACCTTTGAATCCAAAATTTCAATTTTTATCATTAATCTCTAAGAAAGATTATGTATACCAGCAGCTTTAAAAAGAAATTCTATTTGGAATTACGTGAAACACAATCTTTACCCACCGAGATGAGGGGGTTGTAGTTCTCTAGCATGATATCCCTGTACAGGGTCCTCTAAGCAGGATCCATGTGTTGCCATTCCTCTTGGAAGAAGCCCATGGCCACAACACTAACTGTGATGAGTCCCTTTAAAGACATATTTGTAGGGGCTGGAGCAGTGGTTCAGCAGTTATGGCGCTTGCCTGGCATACACGAGGACCTGAGTTTGAACCCCAGCACCACGTACACAACGAAGTCTCGGAGCAACGAAAGCCGCATGAAAAACTAAATAAAAAATTGATTCTCTCTTTCTCTCTCTCTCACTGACCCTCTCTATTAAAAAAAATATATATTTGTATTCATTTTACAATGACCAGAACTGGATCGCATGCAACATTTGAAATCTAAAACCTTGCTGTTTTCACTACCGAGAAAAAGTCACACAGAACATACCTAGAAATTTATTTGGCACTTTATGTTATGAGGGAACAAATAATAGAAGTACCCTAACCATGCATTAAAAAAAAAGGGGGGGGGGAGAATGAGAAAGACAGAAAGAATCTATTTTATTTATTTTTTCATGTGGCCTTTGTTTCTCCAACCTTGTTTCATACATGGTGCTAGGGTTCAAACCCAGGTCCTTGCTCATTACCCACAGCTGTGGGTAATAAGCCAATGAAAAGGCAAAGTAAGGGGCTGGAGCTGTGGCTCAGCAGTTACAGCGCTTGCCTGGCATACCCAAGTACGCAGGTTCAAACCCCAGAGCC